>CM031235.1:637941692-638094244 GCA_018340775.1 Taxus wallichiana var. yunnanensis
CTCTTTTATTTCAGTGTGGTAACTTCCTTTGGTTATGTATTTTTGAATTGTTTGTGATTTATTTCTTAACAACAGAATTTCTTTTTGTGGAGCAGAGTTAGCTAAAAGCACATTGTTTTAATGTTTAGTGATTATCATGCTTAGTTCAATGAACTAACCTCTATGACTAAGAATCTGCGAGATGGACTTCCCGTAAGTGATCAAAAGGAGAAAATATATTTAGGATGTTACATTTTCTTATCAAAGAGATTGGATATTTTATGATGAAATATGGTTCATGACTGAAATGTATTTTATGGAAAAGAAAGTTGTATTTGAAATTGATTCAAGTATTATTGTTTGACATTAGTAATGTCTGAAGTGTTTGGACTTGTTATTGTATGAATTTCTTGATGAATAAAATATATGTGAAATTTTTTGTATTTGATGTATTTCCTTTGGAAATCAATGAGTGGAAATGTTAAGTAATTATCTACTTTTCAGTCAGTAACTCCCTCTTATGGTGTGGAATAGAATGGATAGAGATCAGGGGTACTATATGTACTACCTTCTCTAGTGAAAATGTAACTTATTAAGTTGACATTCTTGCATAGATATTCAATTATATCACTATGACTATAATTAAATCAAATGATTGTAGGAGATTAAAACAATAAATGATAACTTGTAATATACTATGAAGTTATAAATGAACATTAACCCTTTATAAGAAAAGGGAGACAACTTTCCTCTGATGAAACATAGAATTTTTAAAGAACTTTCGGAATGAATCCAGAATGTTATCCTTGGATCTAGTGGAAGGTGTTCTTCCTCTTGATTAGTTCCTTAATCAGATTAGGACTAGTGAAAAAGAAAATAATTGGGATTATACTTCATTCCAATGAAGTCTAATATAAAAAGAGCTGATTTAGAACTTAAGTAAGCTAAGATTTGGGTAAGTAAATAAGAAAACATCACTTAATGTATGCTGAATCTATTATGTAAAACATAAATTATAATGTTAATGGAATAAAAACAAAACTTATGAAATGGTTAGGAGGTAAATGTATCTACATACCCACTCCAATTGGAGTTTTAACTTGTAACCCTGAATGGTTAATGAACCTAGTTGTTCAATAGGGCTACTACAATTAACCCTTAATAAGGAAAATTAATAATTCATTAACTTATTTCTAAGGTATGTTCATCCAAATGAGGAGAACTCAGTCAGATGTTGACACATCGCTCAGTTGCGGTTAGGAGTACCTTCAAGAAGAATTGGGTGCTGTCATGAGGATATTGTGTTGCGAGTTGACATGTTACAACACCCTTCAGAGTTTAATAAATGCCTGTGATCCTCCATAAATTCTTACTTGATCATAGTTATTGTCCACTAGGTAGAGTTAGGGGCATGATCTTGTGTCGGGTCAACTCACGATGACTTAGGAGAACTAGACACATGTAATCAACTTAGGTCGATTAAGTAATGTCCAGGTACCCTTAGTCACCATGAGTAGTCCTCCACACTAGACTATGTTACTAACCTTGGCTAGGGTTAAACCTTGAACACGTGGAGTTAATGAAGACCATTCTATATAACAGGCTGCATCAAGTGGGTGAAGGATGTATTTTGATCAATGAGTATGTCATCTAGGAATATAAACATGAACAATTTGTTTAAAATGTTTGGTCAAAGTATCATAAGTTGTTGGCTTCGTTGTCTATGTCACCTATTTTAAGTGAGCAGATTTTTAAATGAATATTGGTAACATATATTCAAATAGGCCTCTTAAACCAGTAACACTTAATGCCTATAAAGGGTAAAGGAGCCGAGTATACATAGGTATGGCTAACTATTAAGTTAATGTGAGAGATTAGTATGATACCCAGGAGTCATGAAATTAGAGATCAATTTTCCACCTAGAGTCATTTATAGCTGCATATGGTTTCTTTTTTATGAGATTGATTGGCTTTGGAATGTGTGTTCCTAAAATTAAGTCAATTTAGAATAGAGAACATTATGCGAAAAAAATAAATTCCCTTATTTTCTAAAGTCTTAAAATGGGAATGTTACATATTCACACTACTTCGCTATCGTTGAGGATCTAAATATAAATTGAACCTCATCATGCTCACTCATTCTCTAAGATCTATACTTTTTATCATATCTTTACTGAGAGGACAATTCAAAAACATTTCTGATGATGAAATCTTGTTTTTATGGGTCTTTTTTACTGTTGATAGGTAATTTATAAATGAACCTCATTCTCGTATACTCATCACATTCACATGGGGGCATGCTACTCTATCACACTCACATTACATCTCCATTTCATTCACATTCACATTCGCTGACATATGCGTATCTTGGTTGCACATTATTCTTTCTTACTTATACTGCATGTTACACTTTTCTTACTATGCTAGACGGATACTTTGTATGTCATTATATTTATCATATATACATACACGTTCACTTGCCTTCTTTTTTAATGTTGAATTCTTACATATATTTACATGTAGTATGGATGCTTAGCGTTGCACCTCTTACATGAATCCCATAAGGGCCCCTAGGGAATCTCTTTCATACACCAATCACAAATTCTATTGTTTCATTTTATACTACTTCCTATTTTCTAACCGGCACAATGACTATATCAGATCATACACACTTTGACATACTTTTTATCTCTATAACATGCTAATTAGTGCTTCATGTGTAGGATTTTCTTTACGAGGACTATTTGTTGCCATGGTTTTATGTTACATATTCTTGCTATTATCTTTCATTATTTTCCACCATTGTATGTCATTGTTTTGGGATTTTCCTTTATCTTGTGTGTACATTATATGCTTTTGGCCATTTACGATTCCTAATTGTCTGTGACATTATGAGTGATGTCCTATTTCGACACCTATTTTATTGGTCTACATTATCTTCTTTGATTTCTAGCTTACATATTGTCTTTTATATGTGTATTTTTCTTGTTTGCACTAACACTTATTCCTATCCACTTTATTTGCATGTGCCTTTGTTTCTACTAATAACATTTGCTTCCCACCGTGGGAAGCAATTTCGAGATCAACATCTTGTCCTCCTTTGGGCTGCATTCTCCTAGAAACATCACATGCACCATCGTAAATGAGGGGGGTCATTGGTGAATCTAGTCACCCCATAGCTGAGCACTAGAGATTCTGACCACATAGTTCAATACTGAAAACAACCCAACACTAAGTCATGATAATGGCCTAGAAAATTTCCTTGGGTCTTCATCATTAAAGACAAACATCAATGCCCAAACATAGAAATGCTTGGTGCACTAGGTACTATTGTTACCCTTCCCTAGAAACTTATGACCCGGGCGATTAGCTATAAATTTTTTTAGATCAACACGTACTTTGCAGCATTCTACACTGACATTTTTCTCATTATATGCACAATCCTCCATAAATTAGCATGCATATTTTCACCTTTTCTCTATTCCCATTAGATCAAAATGGATTGGATTTTTACGGGGCAAATTAGGATCAAACCATCTGTCATAAGTGGTGTATAAAGCATCGAAGTAGTCATGAAAGGTTAGAGAATAACAATAGACCTTTCTCCCTGCCTCTTCTACTTATGGAACGAGATCACCCAAAAATACTCACACTTGGCGTGAGATTGGCCTAAAAACCTTTTCTTCTACATATTTCTCGGGATCCTCTCTGCTCTTTTCACTCATCATGAATCAGGTGCACGAGTTCCTTTTCACATTTTTACATACTTTTTACATACTTAGATTGAAGTTTTCACATATACATGACTTTGAATACTCTTTTTCTCTTCTCTTATATAGTTCCTTCCTTATGGGAAGCTGCAACAAGATTATCAAGTGTCTTCATGAGCATCATACAATAGGTACAACATGACATATACACATACACGTTTCACCCCTAGGGTCACTTCCTCTTCTTTAGCTTCCATGCTTCATATTATTCACTTTACACACTTTTCTTGTCTCCTTGGTATGCTTTTGCCATCGATCTACATGATTATTAGGTATGCATCTCTTATCTACTTTATGTTATCAAGTATTCACTCAACAACATTAAGTTGGGGAAAATGTAGACACTAAATCATGCACTTTGGGTACATTTCTAGGTCATAGTCATATACCATTATTCATATGATTCCTAAGTGAGAAAAATACTAATTGACAATTTTCTTTGGACTCTTTTCTATTTCTTTTTGGTTTCATCATAGCTTTAAACACCTATTTCCTAGTCTAACTTGATACTTCATCTTTTCTAGTCGGACACCAGCACTATCAACCAACGATGCTAAAGTTCACGATGCTCTCATCCTCTAGGGCACCCCAACCTCTTTGTATATCTTATCGTATCTTTTGGGTCCTTTTATAGCTTTTGGGCATCTTGTTTTCACGTGGGTTGGCATTTTAGTGGTTAATTACAAAATTCAAACAAGGGAATCATATAGATATAAAGCTATGCTGACCATAATAAATGATCAAGCTCTAATCATCTATTACTATCACCTAAGGTTGCATCCAAAGCATTCTCAGAGCATCGAGAAACATCCCTAGCATCCATTCAAGGGACAAGGACTACATTCTTCTACATACACTGCATAGGAGGGAAGTTCATTTTTTCCATACATTTATAGATGTTCTATATATATTTCCCCACTATCAGTGAATTTTGCATAAGGGTAACCTAGGCACGATTCTATCACACACACAAGAACTACATGCATTCTGAAATGTAGTGCAGTTCTTGAATCATAAGTTCAATCGTTGTCATGTGACCTCCATGGTCATTCGACTCCCCCATTTACATATTTCTACTTTTAGGATTTGATGTTATTTTTGAGGTTTCACTGGTGTTCTTCTCTTTGCATGATTTTAGAAAATTAGGAAATCAATAAGGACATACAGTGACCAAAATTGAGACATCAGAAAACATCTTGTGGACACAGTGTAAAATTTAGTTTCTGAGGTTTTTCATAGTCACGGTGGAACCTACATAAGGTCCTTAGCACCTAAGTTCCCCATTTTTCCGGAAACCATACTCTCGAATTTATGACACTTCCACAGATTTCTCCTAGGCTCATTTGTGAAAGTTTTCCCTTCTGCTCCATCATTTTCCAATCTCGATACATACTTTGAGATTATTGAAAAATCATCTAAGTAATTTATCCCTTCTCTTGCACTTATGGTTTCAAATATAATTGCTTATTTCTTAGGTCAAATATGTACTTTATTATTATGTCATATGTGATGCGTTGTTACTTTGGAATTATAATTGAGCATTTATTTTCAATATTTGTTAAATCATTTGGAGCACATGGTCCATGACTCTTTTATGCAGAGGAGGAGGATCATACTTTCATTTCTCTCATTTTCATAGGATCTTCTCATCATGGATATCTCCATTCATGATTTCTGTTGGCTAACACCTAATCGTATCCACTAAGATTATTACTCCTAGATAATACTCAAACATCCATTCTAAATTACTATATTTGGACATAGTTTATAAGACATTTGTGGATGCATTTTCTCATTAGTTTACTTTTCCATCCATTATAGCTAACAATATTTCTATTTATGATAATAATCTTCCTCTTTATATACGAATATGCATCAATAACTTGGATGTTAAGAAGGCTTTAGTCAATAATGGATTTGAACTTAATATTCCCTTTCCTTTCATTTAGAACATCAGAATTTGTTATATAATCTTACTCCAACTTCCATCTCTCTTCTCTCATATGATTCATTATGTGCACATGCATATTATCGCATTGTCACCTTATTTCTCAACAAGGCCCAAAACTATTTCCATTCTCTTTTTTGTCATCGATACCCCGAGATATTTCCATAATATAATTTCTTTCTCGAAGAGACCATGGCTTCAAAAATGCAATTATTCCACTTCTTCAGTTCACCATTGGTGCATCACAATTGGTCACATGAGGGATTTGAATATTCATTTTAAATGAGTACATCCCATTCAAATATTACAATGTAGACTAAACTAAAGCATTGCCTATTAACCTCTAATTTTCTTCATGATTAATTTTGAGGAGTTTTGAGTGCTTAGAAAGAAAATTATAAGTGTTTCCATGATTTTTAGGCTTATAAGTGATTTTAAATATGTCTCAGTGATAGTTGGTCTCAAAGACATTATTACTTGAGCCTCAGAAGCCTAAATGAGTACATATTTACACCAGATTGACCTAGTTTAAGTCCTTCACATGGAGTTGGAAGGAAATGTTATATTTTATATAAATTAGATTTGCAATATTTCCAATGGTGTATGGATAATTTTTCTCTTGATTTTATGAGTTTTATTGGTCTACTAATCTCAATGAAGCAAAGATCAAGGATTTGCTTGTTTGTGGATAATATTTCCCATAGCTAGGGGCTGTAGGTAGAAGAATAATGTTTTGGATTGGTTGATGATTTAGATGCTATTAGAGAGTTAAAGGGAAGATTGAATTCATTTTATAAACTATTTATTTGAAGTAATTTCAAATTAGATCATTTTGAAAGTGGGATCAAAACATTGACTTAGGTTGTGTTTCCAAAAAATTTATCTAACAGCTTTAGTTTGGTGAAAGAGAAGGTGTGGATTGAATTTATGGATGTTTCATGATATATAGAAAGAATTTATTTGATCCAAAAATGTCATTTTATTTCCATAAAGTGCATTACATTCCATATTTTAGGTGTTAAAATAGTATGATCTTGAGGTCTATGGGTGAAAACTGGTTCATGAAAAGCATCTTTTTGTGAAGAAATGATCCTTTTGATAGAGTTATGAATAATTTAAATAGGGTGAGAATTAATTTACAAACATGGATGATGTTTTTATGTCATATTTTACATGTTTGAGGAATTTTTAGGCTTTAAAAATTATGGTGATGAGTTTGGAGGTCTTTGGTGAACCAGGTGATGGGGCTTTGAGTAATTTTAAAGATTATTTAGTGTCTTGGTGCATGGCCAACCTATATGGGTCCATTTCATGAATGTATATGAGTATGGTGTTATGTTTTGGATTTTAATGGTGATTATATTTGTTCTATACTGGACTATGTTGTGTTTTTAAGATAAGAATCATATAAAGGTGCTTGTTTTGTTCAATTTTGAACTAGTTGTGCTTGGAGGGAAAAATGTGACCTAGGTGAGAAAGTGAAAGTTGTTCAAGGAATAAAGAAGAGATGGCTCATGTGTGAAAAATAATAATGAGTGTTATAGAGAATGTGTGAAATGGTTTGAATCCAAATCAGTTCATGAAAGAGAAATAAAAAATGAGATAGGATAATGAGGGTTTGAATAAAGTTTGAAGGTGTGTGAGCTAAAATTGTGATCTCTATTACTTGTGGTGGAAACGATACTCATATATATTCATACACAGATGGTTGAGTTTAGGCTTTACCACATATTAGGGTTTGTATCCTCCCTTTTAAGTGGTTTACTTCACCTAAATTAGGTGTTGGTGCTCCTTGTAGGAGTTGGTGCTCTACTAAATTAATGGGTCGGTGTTCCTTGTGGAGTTGGTGCCTCACTAAATCTTAAGTTAGAAGCTCCTTGTTGGTTTTTAAACTCACTAAATTTAAAACATGGCTAAATAAATTTTTGTTTTAGTATATTTTCTTCCCCTTGTGGGTTTCCCACTTAAATTTTGTGTTCTTGTGTTATCTCTTGCATCTTGATCTTGTGTATGATTAATGGAATGGTTAATAAGAAAAAAATGGTTAATGAGTATTGAATAAATGGTTTATGTGATATATGTAAACTAACTAAATTTTATGATAGAATGATTCACCCCACCCTCAGTCCATTGTGCTTAAGGACTTTCAATTACTCACAATTTCAGTCGATCACAACATTGTTAAGTAGGTTGATTATTTTGTCCACCCTTTTTTATATCTTTGAAGTTGTGATTTCTAATGGGGGAAATTTTCCATGTAAAGGAAAGTTTTAGAATTTGTGTAATCTGATAGTTTATTACACTTTTAATCATATATTTTTGTCCTATACTTACAAGGATGTGATGTAGTTTTTGGTGCCACAAAGTGGCTTCACATTGGGACCTATCACTATGGGAATTCTCTAAGATTTGGATGTAGTTCATATGACGTTCGAATGAAAACCTTAAAAGATTTATTTCTAGGATATTCTCCATTTCCCATATACACTCCATCCAAATATAGCCACATGTTATTATTGACTAGATGTGTTAATTTACAATCCCTCTTGAACAATGCTTATATGAGCGATTAGGTTTCCCCCTTCATCCCTCGAAGATCATTGCATTATTCTCCTTCCGGGATGCACCTCCACATAGTTTATTCTCCATATCACTATCCCATATTCAAAAGAATGAGATTGAGGAAGCTAGTATGGGAACTCCTCAAATATGGATTTATTTTTCCAGAACCAACCCACACTCCTCCCGATTGCTTCTTTCCACAAAAATCTCGTGGAGTCGTGGTGCCTCTGCGTTGAATTTCATTCCCTTAACCACCTCACTATCAAAGATAAATTCCTAATTTTGGTCATCAATGAGCTTCTTGATGAGCACCATAGGGAAAAAAATTTCCCAAATTGAGATCTTCGTTCTATGTGCATGCTGATGAAATTCCAAAGACAACCTTTCACACTCATGATGGTCATGCCATGAGTTATTAGTATTTACATTTGTACTTAAAATTCCTATTCTTAAAAATTTCTGAAACTATGTAAAAAAAAATCTTCAGCATTTACTCTAAGAAGTTGTCAATTTGTTTTGGTTTTTTTTATGATATTTTAATCTAAATCTGCACATGGGCCAGAACAGTCTCCAACAAATTGACATGGTGTTATGCTTCTATCGGATAATCATTATCGATCAAACAATTCAAGTTTTCTTTCGGTCGAGAGAATTTGAATATCTAGCAAATATTGTTTCATCGGTGGAGTATGTCGGGGATCGAAAAAAACGAAATTGGTACCATGTACATTGGCCTCAGAGCAACAACCCTGAAGATCCTCATGTTTTCCTGAGCCCACTGGATACTATAAGTTCTTTAGGGATAATTGGAAAATCATGATCCCATGTGACTTAACATGAAGAAGAATGCATTCGTATGGGATGCGAGAGTTGAGTAGGATCTCTTTTTGGCACTTAAACATCCAAAATGTGTAGCACACCATTTTTGGTTACATACTGAGACTTCACCAAAAAATTTCACCATAGAAAGTGATTATGTGTGGCAAGAGCTTGGGTATTTTATTCTCAAAGAGGTTCAAAATTCATTTACTAGTTAATTCCTTTTTGGAGAAAATTTGGATTTGTCTACATATGAAAAAGAGATGATGGTAATCATGTATGCAATGTAAAAATAGCATCCAAAATTAATTGGGAATATTTTTTTCATCAAAACATGTCACTACATTTTTAAATAGTTCTTGGAACAATGTGTAGACACCTGTAGTTTGATAAAAGCACTATTATTATTAATATTACACTAACTATTATCACTCCTTGCAAATTGATGACATATCGTTAGTTAGACTCATCTAACTCCCTCTTATGACACTCTTTTGGTCGTATTCCTCTTATAAATCAATTAAATAGGCTAATATAGCCTTTTATTGACTAAACCATCTTCTCACTCCCTTCCATACCACTTTTACTAACTTAATAGTCTATCAATCCATTTCATTGGATTGATTAGACCTCTTAAAACCCTAATTCCTCTCTAAACAAGATTAACTAGCTTTAACCTAGTTTAACTAGTCCTAACCATGATTAACCTCTTCTAAACCTACTCAAATCTTACTTTGACTCACTAATCAACTTTTGACTCCCTTTTAGTCCCACATCCACCAAAATTCCTCCACTTTCCCAATTGGAAAACTATAAATAGCCCACTAACCTTAGACCATTTCTAAGAACTCTCCTTCTTCCTAACATAAACTATAGCATTTGCAAAAGGTTTGGAGCTTATTTCATTTCTTTTATTGAGCTATTTATTTTTACATTGCACATACACACCTGAGCATTGAGTAAATGGGAAGAAACATTGGCCTCAATCCATTAATGGTGATCTCCCATTCTCATAATCACAAACTAATTGCTTAGAATCCTTACTAGGTTCATTTGTTAAAGCTTTCAAGAATGAGGATTACTAAATATGTTAGGTTGCTTTGTTTCTTTCAATTTTAATGCATGCACATTGATGAATCCTTTTTTATTTCTTATCGATGGTCACTTGACTAGTTTGTTAAAATCCTTTGGGGTTTCTTTAGAGATTCTTATCCAACATGTCCATGGCTTTTGTAACTTTTCATTTAACACACAATGGGTCTCATCACCAACACAATATAAATGGGCCAATAAAGTCATGGTATATTATATCACTTATAAGAAGGGTAAAGATAATGTCATGGCTGATTCTCTCTCACACACCTTCGAGGACCATAATTCCCTTTCTTCCATTTTGATACCCATTCCAAACTGAGTTGGAATATGTACAACAAGGGTATGTAAATGATCCCTTCTTACACCCCCTCATTCAACAATTGTCCACTAACCCCTTTGTAGTACCACATTATTCATGGGATGGTGCTTCTCCACAATCTGAGGGTTGTGAACACTTCTTCCCCATAGTACAGACCTTCATCGGGATATATTCTATTAAATTCATTCTTCTCCTTCATTAGGGCCTTCAGATTCCTTAAAACCTATGAAGAAGGCATGTTGGAAACATCTTTTGGAAGGGAATGAAAGGAGACATTAAACAGATGGTGGGTAAATATGATACCTACTAACACAAAAAAGGTTAAACAACATTGATTCTTGTTTTTCTCAATCCTTTTCCCATGTTAGGATTTATAGGGAATACATAATCAACTGATTATAGATCCACAAAATAAATGCCAAAGATTATTTTTATTAGATAAGGTAAAAATAGGGATCGACTCCCAGGGGCCATTACAAAAGGAGGAACAGAAACCAATGAGCATGAAAGAAATAAAAATTCCAAGAAAGGAGTTAAACATGCTTAACTCTTACAATGAAGATCAGGACTTTGAACCAAAGAGAGAAAAACAGAGAGAAAGAAAACCAACTCCAAAACTTCAAAACTGCAGAAGTTCACCAAAAGTACCCAATAGTCTAGAAAACTCAGCTAATTTTTAGGAGATCCTTCACTACTACCATCATGACTACCTTTGATCTCAGCACCCTCAGTGACCCTTGACATTTATATCTTCCTCCAGCTCATCCTCGGAGCTACTGATGCACAAGTTAAAATTCCTTCTTTTAGTTCCTTCCTCCATCCCTTCCATATTTATCACTCATCTTTTTAACCTAGTACATGCTCCGATATTCTAGAAAACTTTTTCTTAGACTTCATCACGAG
Organism: Taxus wallichiana var. yunnanensis; assembly: GCA_018340775.1. Lineage (NCBI taxonomy): Eukaryota > Viridiplantae > Streptophyta > Pinopsida > Cupressales > Taxaceae > Taxus > Taxus wallichiana. The sequence continues at coordinate 637,953,088 of CM031235.1, forward strand.
TAGAGACAATTTTATTATAAGCGTTAATGACATCCAACATAGTTTCCCTTTGACTAAAATTGGTTTCCTCCATCACCTGAAGCACACCCTCTAAGTACTGAACCTTTCTACTCAAATCCTTGAAACCCTTAAAGTTACCATCCCAATTCCTTTTTCTCGAGGTGCTCACTTCCCCACGACCTTCCTCACTCTTCTCTTTACCAGAATCCTCCCCCACATTTTTGCATTTCCTAGCCTTCATCTTAGTAAGGCATTTCATGAGTGAGGTCATCCTCTTCCACCTTATCTTTCAAAGAAGAATTCAGAATAGGTTTCCCATTTTCAAACAGTAGAAGGATGAGCCCTTCATGTAAAGGCATCTCAGCTTTCTCCTATTGGAAATCCATCAAAGAATTTTCAAAGACATAAATAGGAAGAAAGGGATGCTCACCATGACCTTATGGCGGAACATATTCAGAAGGGTCATATGGTGGGTATAGATTTTTGGTATTTTCCTTCCAAAGTTATATACTTCATGATTTGAAGGAAAACATCTCTCCATATTCCCGAATACATGACCTAGAAATACCATCCATAAAGAAAGAGAACCTTTCCTTACCCACAAAGAACAACTCAATTTCATGTTCTTTGTGGGTTTTGTCCTTAAAATTTTGAGCCCGTCCATTTTCATGTTCATCATAAGGGCAATGGTGGACTCAGAAACCTCAATTTCCATACCTCTAACCTCAAACTTACCCTCTTTCCAAGATTTTCCAAATATTTTGACAGGGAGGGGTCGTGACCATGTAATTTGGTGATGAAATTACTGAAACCCCGAATCTTAAGCTTGTTCCACAAATGTTGATTAAAATCTTCAATGCTCTAGCTAAAAGTGTTCAACTCTAATCCTATCACCACCCATCTTCATGAGACTAAAATTCCCCTATTTTCTAACACTTCTCAAAATCAGACCCCCTTTCGCACTAACAGAAACCATGGAAAAACAAGATAAGAAAAATCATCAAACTTAGTGCCCTCTATCTCTACTAATGGTTTCATTAATGTCTCATGGGTAATTCATCATCTTTACACTAGATCTTATAATCATTACTAATGGCTCCATAATTATCCATCTTATCTACACACTTGTTCCCTTGATGCAAAGTATGATTATAAGAAACCCTTACAAAATATTTTAAATTTTCCTTAACATCATTGAGGATATTTCTTATGGACCAATTAATGGAACCTTGATTATTGAGGGCATTAATAATGATGAGAGAATCACCTTCAATCTGTATGTCCTTGAATCCTTTTTCTTTAGCCAACAAAACCCCCTAAAGAAGAGCTCTAGCTTTTGCCATGTCACTCATTCAATACAATACACATTAAAGATAGATTCTAGTATGATATCTCTTTCTAGATATCAATCTAGTACTAATATATTTGTTTCTCATAGCCAATCGAGAGGGATCACCCTAATCAATAGGGTGGGTGAATCAGTCAAGCTGCTTCACTCTTAAATGTGGAAGATATTTGTGGAAGATCTTCATAATAAAGTTTGATAAAAACTTTTAAAATAATATTATGGGGCACTACGCAAGTGGTAAATATCCCACTTGACATTATCACCCCAACACTCCCCCTTAATGTTAAGTGGGGAAGAACATACAAAAACATGTTGACATTTGTTCCTTATGCCAAGATGGTTAGCATCCAAAAAACATATGTTCTGTGATTTTCAACAACCGTGGTACACTATCGGATGGGTTTGTAGTTTTACGGTACACTAAAGTAGAGTTTTATGGGTTTTTAACTCATGAGTATACTACCCGTAATGTCTCGTGGACTTATAAAATATACACAAAATTGTTCATGGGTTTGTATTTATGGTGCACTAAAGTAGTGTCCATGGGTTTTTATTCAGTAGTACAATACCGTAGTTTCTCGTGGGACTTGTGCAAGCCATAAACAACTAAAATGTATTGCAAATTTTATCAAGACCATGAGACACATGTTTTTCCGTGGTTCAAAATAGTGTTCCAAGGATCCTATAAAAGCCATGATACAAAGGAACATATACAAAATAAATTATAAGGACAAGTGCTTTACATATGAAGACTTATATCAGATTATGGAGCCTTTTATAAAAGGCATTCCCATAACTAATGCTTCATTGGGATTTACAAGTAACTTCACATAGTGTGACACATTTACTTATTAAAAATGGAGGAAGTATTGGAAGTTTTCAACAACCATTAAGAGGTGGAATTTTCATGCACACTCCCCTCAAGGGAAAATTTGATAGGCCCAACAAGGCACAAAATTTTAGAAATTGATAGAACACAATGGATTTGTGAAGATATCTATAACTTGATCTTTAGTTGAACATAACTTGAGATCAATATCACCATTTAGGACTTTCTCTCTAATAAAGTGCATATGAACTTTGATATGCTTGGTCCTTTGATGTTGAAATGGATTATTTTACAAGAGAAATGCAACTCTGGTTGTCACATAGAAGAGTAGTGCTTCCTTTGCACCCATATGTAGTTCATCCAATAGTCTTTTCAGCCACATAGCTTCCTTTGCAGCTTCCATAACACTTCTATACTCTACTTTAGTAGAAGAGATAGACATTTTGGTTACTTCTTACTACTCCAAGTGATGACACCTACACCTAACTTGAAAACATATCCAAAAGTAGACTTTCTATCTACAACATCACCAACATGATCAGAATCACAATAGCCAAATAATTGTGCATCATTAGAAGAAGAATAAAAAAGACCATAATTGATTGTTCCTTTAATATATTTCAAAATTATTTTTTCCATTTTCCAATGATCCTCATAAGGTTCTTGCATAAATATTGAAACTACTCCTACTGCATAAGAAATATCAGGTCTAGTAATAGTCAAATAAATTAGACTACCAACTAGTTGTCTATACAGAGTAGGATCAAATTTAGCACAAGTTGGTTTAGGATCTAATTTAACACCAAATTCAATAGGAATGGAAACAGGCTTACAATCAATCATGTTAAATCTTCTAAGAAAATTCACAACATATTGAGATTGAGATGCAACAATAGACTTGTGATCTTGAAATATAACCATGCCAAGAAATGATTTAATAAACCTAAATTAGTCATTTCAAAAAATTTGTTTTAACTTTTCTTTGATCTTAACAATTAAATTTTTATCACTGTTAGTAATCAAAATATCATCTACATATAAAAAATAATGATAATATGATTGTTTTCAAACTTAAAAATAATCATTATAGAAACAACAATAGTTAGTGAAACCAAGATCTTGAAAGAAACTGTTAATTTTAGCATACCAAGCTCTAGGGCTTGTTTAAGACCATAAAAGATTTTTCAACTTACAAACATAAATTTCCTTTCAGGTTCTTCAAAACCTTTAGGTTTGTCTCATGTAGATTTCTTCTTTTAAGTCACCATTAAAAAATCATTTTTAACATCCATTTGGTGAATCTCCCAACCATATTGGGCAGCCAATGCAAGAAGAATTCTAATAGTGCTCATCTTAGCTATAGGAGAAAAGTCTCAACATAGTCAAGACTAGGTTTCTGAGTGAAACCATGAGCTACCAGCCTTGCCTTAAATTTTTCAATTTCTCCTATAGAGTTATATTTGATCTTATACAACCACCTAGATCCTACAATGCTTCTCTTAGAAGGAGGAGGGACTAGTTCCCAAGTATTATTTTTAATCAAAGCATTGTATTCATCTTTCATAGCTTGAATCCATCTATCATCTTGATAGGATTCTTCAAAATATTGTGGTTCTACCTCATAGAGGGTCATCAAGGCATGATAAGAATGTTGACTATGAGTTACCTTTCTAAGATTAACAGGATTAGAGTCTTGAACAATATTTTGAGCCCATTTAGGAATCTTAGGATGCAATAGAATTTTGAGATGACTCCCCCTCAATCTCCATCATGTCTAGATTAGGATAATCATCCCCTTGAATTTTATTTCCATAATGTTAGGAGAATATTATCAAGCTCTATCTCGAGAATAGAGGAGGGTTCATGAGAAGCATCACAAAATGTCTTTTCTAAGACTTGAACATTTCTATTTTTTATACTATGTCATGTTTGAAAGGATCATAAACTCTTAAACCTTTTTGTTTCTACAACCATAGCCAAAAAAATACAAGAATAGAGGTTGGATCAAGCTTCTTCCTTTTAACTTTTGGAATGAAGATAGAGGTAGGACTACCAAATATTTTAAGTGGGAAATATCTGGTTTTGCTTTGTCCATACTTCATGAGGAGTAGTTTTGATGAAGAGATTTAGTAGGATACTCTATTAATAATATAGACAACAATATTCATAGCTTCAACCCATATAAATTTAGGCACATTAGAAGCATGAATCATAGTCCTAGCCATTTCTAAGATAATCCTATTTTTCTTTCTGCAATGCCATTTTGTTGAGGGAATAGGGAGTAGTCAACTCTCTTTGAATCCACATGACACATAAACTCATCAAAATTTTTGCTAACATATTCACCTCCATTATCAGTTCCTAATTCTTTTAATTTTTTAGATTAGAAGCATTTTCAACCAAAAGCTTTAAATTCTGAAACTTAGACAGGACATCAAACTTATTCTTAATAAAATAAGACCAAGTCATTCTAGAGAATTCATCAATAAAGAAAAAACATACAAAACCACTAAGAGAAGGAACCTCAAGTGGACCTCTCACATCACTATGAATTAGTTCTAATAACTGAGAAGAATTGGGATCATGATGTTTGTGAAATGGTTCAACATGTTGCTTACCACGTAGGAAACTTTCACATGTTTCATGATCATGATTTTATCTTAGGAAGACCAACAACAAGATTAAGTCTAGACATTTCATACAAGATTTTGAAATTTACATGACCTAATATTTCATGCCAAAGTTGAATATCATTCTAGAAGAGGAAAAAAAAGATTTAGACACAAAACCATCAAAGATATACAAGCCATTTTTCTAAATACCAAAAGCAATAATATTATTGAACTTATCTTTTACATACCACTTATCTTGTAGCAAAAAAAATTTACAATTTTCTTTAGTTAGCTGAGAGAAAAGACAAAAGATTATTTTTCAGTTGAGGAACATACAAGACATTCCTAATTACACCATTTGACAATTTAACATTGCCACAACCTTTAGATCTAATGATGGAATTATCTCCTAGATAGATATTTTCCTCACATTTAACTATATATGAGAGGATACCAAGAGTACAAGTCATGTGCCTAGATGCACCACTATCAAGAATCCATTCATTATCATTTGAAGCTAAAAGGGTAGTATATAGGGAAATAGATTGCTCAACCACATTTTCTTGATTTTTTTTGATTTTGATTTTTCTTATGATTATTAGGCTTGTTGTTCTTAGCATTCTTGACTGATTTGTTAGTTTTTACTCTACAATCAGACTCTTTATGCCCAAATTTTCCACACTTGTTACAAGTTCCATTAAATTTGACTTTAAAATTTATGATTTTTCTTAGCAAAATTGAATTTGGGATTGGATTTAAATTTAGATATGATATTAGAGTTCTGTTTAGGATTTTGTTATTCCTATTATGAGAAGACTTATGATTATGAGAGAATAAGGCTTGAGAAGTAGTCTCTTTTGAATTAAAATTCTCCATTACTCTCTTCTTGAATTAACAGAGAAGACAAAGTGTCTAAATCAGGTAGATCATTCTCATTTTGATACTTAGAATTAAGAATAGATATATAATTTCTAAATTTTTCATGGATATTTATCTAAATTATAAAATACAGGAGCTTATCTTGAAATAATTCATAATTACAACCATCTAATTGAGCTTTAATGTTCTTAATTTTAGCTAAATAATTGACTATTTTCTCATCCCCTTCATAGGAGTTGTAAACAATTCCATAATTAGCTTAATTATTTTAGACAAATGATTTCCTTCATGCATTGTTTCTAATTTTCTTCCAAGCATCTACAGGTGAGTCCATATGACCTATATGCATAAAAATTCATCTTTAATGCTTTGCAAAAGGATGGAAAGAGCTTCTAAGATCTTTGAGAAAAGGAGCTAAGGTTTTCAGGGGTAGTTTGTCTCCCGTGGGTCATTTTTTCTACACCAGTCACAAGATCTCAGATATTTCTAGCCATAAAAAAAGATTTTAAACACACTCTCAGATGTTATAATTTGTTCCATTTAAAAAGATGAGACTTATCCATAAAAACTAGTAAGAACTAGCCATTTTTAATGCTTAGAATGGTAATGGAAACAAATACAAAAAAAAATAAAAACCAAAGAAAATTGGAGAAAAAAAACAAGCTACAAATATTATTATTAGTTATATGACAATAAATAAATGAAACAAAAAATCCAGAAGCCCATGAAAGAAAAGATCTAAGATTTCTAAATTTTGAATCACGAGAAAAAAACTTAGAAAAACCATAATACAAAGAAAATTTTAAAATATGTGGAATGAAGAAAATTTAAAATCCATGACACAAACAAAATTTAAGAGGCACATGTCAATTTTATATTAGCTTGAATTTTGCGAAATCAAACAAGTCAATTAAATAAAAAATAGACACCAAAACTATATACACATGTCTTTAATTAATTAGTTCACTTTTTGTACTCAAAACTAACATTAGAAGGATTAAAACAAGGAAAAAAATGTGAAGGAAATGTAAATTTTTAATTTAAAGAGAGAAAAATTCTAAACTTATTCAAAAATGTATATAATAATCATGTCATTTTCAAAAAGAAAAGACACTTGGCGTCTTTCCACCAAATTTTAAATAGATTACCTTGGGCAAACTTAAAGTCCCTGGAATAAGCCAAACTTAAAATAAAGTTAGGGTTGAAATCAAAAGAAAGATGTCACAATCTTAGTGGCTAAGTCAAAAGAAAAATGAAACCTTGAAAGAAATATTACTGACACTTGTGAAGACAACACAAAGAATTAATATACATGTTGGCATGACTTAATTGGTTCACACTTTAATAGTGTAACCAAAAATTAATAAAAAAGAAGAACATGGAGATCCTTTTAAATGGCTTAATTACAAGATTCTAATAAACAAAAACGAAAAATGCAAAAGATGGCTGATTTTTATTGGATAGCCACTAACACAAATAAAAAATGATTGAAAAATGTGAAAAATATAAGATACTTGGAGAAAATATATTGGCTAAACTTTACATCATAAACAAAGAAAATGAACCAAATATTGAAAATGAAATACTGAAGGCTACTTGGAGAAATCTATATTGGATCATATTTCACGAGAACAAAACAAGCAACTATCAAAGAAAGGCTAAAAATGAAATATGAAGAGCAATATTATTGGCTAAAAATTTCACAAATGTTAGAAATAGATAATAAGGGATTGATGATGTGAAATATGGAATAATTATATTGGTACGTTTTACACAAAGACAGAAAAAGTAAAAAATATGACAACGTGAAATATTAAGTGACTTAGAGCTTCCTGATTGGTTGGATTTTGTAAAATGACAGAGGAAAGCTAAGCCAAGTCTGAAAATGTGAAGACACACGTAAAGCCCTTATTGGATCACATTTTACAACTAACAATCAGATAAACAATATGACTAAAAAAGTGAAGAAATATGGAGCCTTTTGATTGGCTCTAGCTTTGATAAAATAGAAAGGTCTATTTAAAAATTATGACAAATGTAAATCTAGTTGCACAAAAAGAAAAAAATGATAAAAATACTCAAGCTTCAAGAAGTCAAAGAACTTTAAAGTAAAAAATAAAAAATAAAATATCTAAGAAAAAGCGAGAGTGAAAGCCACTTGGCACTCTAGAAGTGGATTGGCTTCACAAACATAAAAATATAAATAGAGAAGCTATTTTGAGAAATATTATTGGTCCAAGATTCACAAAACCAATAAGATCTATATAAAAAACAACACAATGAGGAAAGATGGTAAAATGATTGGATCAAGCTTCACAAAAATATATCTAGAAAAAAATAAAGATTTATAAAGTTAGATGTGATTTAAACACTTTGAACTAACTAGATCTAAAGAAATCTTTTGGATCATAGACAAAAATAGCTCTAATGGCTATAAACAATGTGAAAACTTAAAACAAGCTCGCAGAGGACAAATTTAAACTAAAAATGATTGTAACTAGATGTAAAAAACAAAGATCTAAGTAAATAATTTCTCAAACATGATCTAAACAACCATTTAGCCAATATTTTCAAAAAATATTTAAGGTGGGAATTAGAAATTTAAACCTGGTTAGCTTGAAGACGACTATGGAGCAACTAGGGCTTCACAGATCCATAAATAGACTTCAAGCTTCTTCACTCTAGATAATTAAAAGCTTCCATATTGAACCCATGCACACACATAATCACCACTTTGATACCATGTTAGGATTTATAGGAATACATAATCAACTGATTATAGATCCATAAAATAAATGCCAAAGATTATAGATTATAGTATGCAGATTACATAATGTAATAACATGAGATGAAAGAAAATAAAATAAATCAAGTAAAGAGACAGTAACACTAGATTTAAGTGGGGAAAACCGAAGGTAAAAAACCCCACTAAATAAAGCATTGTTTGTTATTAAGAATTTCTGATACAGATTTTACCCAACACTTCCACTTCTCCTTAGTTTTTTTTACAAAATGATTACAAGCTATCTCACACTCATTCAATATTCAAATACTAACAATCATCTGATAGATTAATGGTTTGATATCTCTTTCTAGATATCAATCTGGTACTAATCTATTCATTTTCATAGTAAAATCCCTTAAAAGAGAGGATCACCCCTAATCAATATGGGTGGGTGAATCGTGTCCCCTAGCAGAATGGCGGTATAGTACATCACACCTAACTTCTACTAAAATGACTCCATATGAAGTAGTTTATGGTCAACACCTCCAACATTTATCTCATATACCCTTGACATTTCATCAGTTCAAAGAAGTCAATACTATGCTCTAAAACCAAGATTATGATCTTAGCGCTTTGCACGATAATATCCATATGGCACATAATAGAATGAAATAACATGCTAACCAACACCGCTCGAGAACACATTTTAACTAAAAATATGGTTTTTCTTCATCTATATCCATACAAGCAATCATCCCTAAAACTAAAATGGTGTCATAGTCTTGATCTAAAGTTTTTTGGGCCATATAAGGTTCTCTAGAAGATTGGGTATATTGTTTACAAGTTGGAGCTTCCACCCTTCTCCTGATTTCACCTAGTTTTTCATGTCTCATGTTTGAATAAAGACATCATAATGCGAAACAATTTTACCAAATTTTGATGTTGAAGGTTCCATCCTTCTCAAACCAGTAGTAATCTTGCATTGGCTCACCTTCCAACTTTACTCCCACTCAATCACAAAAATATTAATCTTATGGCACGACATGCAACTCGAAGATGTAACCTGCGAACCACTCTTCCGATTCATAAAAATTCCCACATATAAATATTTGAAGACAAATATTTTCTAAGGAGGAGGGGATGTTAGGAACCTATGTCCTACCCTTCTCTTTGTATAATTAGTGTATTATCTGTCATGGTTACATATGATTTGTAAGTAATCACTTGAGATATTTGAATTATCTCACATACATATGAAGCATTTGTCAAAATAGAATTAGTATATAAGTAAGTGTTGAGGCCCAATGAAGAAATTCATGAATATTATTATATTGAGCTTGCTCAAAGGAGGCGTTACCTCAAAGTGTCATGTGATCTAAAAGGAGGGAATATTTTTATGGTGAATTTTTACTAATTCTGAATATTTACATTATTGAAATTTTCATTTGATGATTTTGAGGAGTTGTCATGGAGTAGGATTTTTCCTAAAATAGTAGGATGCAAGTTAATTTTATGGGTTACTTGCATAGTGTTAAAAATAAATTTCATACTTATGCATGTATATTGGCATTTCCTCAAAACACAAATAAGGTACAATCACCGGTATATACTAATAAAACAAAAGCAATTTCCAAATTCCAATGCCATTAGTCACTTGCATAAAGATGTCCGAAGATTAACCACATACTCCAAACACATGACTATATAGTCCATATGTTTGACTATGTTTCCCAGACACCCCATATTTTTTAGACACCTAAACACATACTACATATGTCTACTAACAATATCCATTGATCTAGAAACCTAACATCATTCTTTATACTCCCATTGTAGACAAAAAATTACGCACTTACTACTATTTAATATACCGCCAAGTATGTTTTTTTCTATATGGATCTTGCTTAAGAAAACTATTCACTAGTTAACCATTATATAGTCCAAACAGTTTTCTTGTTGGTTTCTATTGCTTTTCTATTTCACACTTGTTACTCATACACACAATTATGGCCAAATCACAAGGGTCCTGTCAGGTCAGTATTCGCTCATTTTTTCACTTGCCTCTAGAAACTAGCGCCATTTGACTAGACAATAGTTTCATGCAATCCTATCCATATTGGGGACCCATGTCCTCTTTATTTTTTATCTTGTTTTTGAGGTCGGTGTTATGAGTTTTCCCACTCGTATCTCGAGGAACTAGTCATCATTTGGAGTCATTAGTATCGAAATTCAAGCAAGAGATCCTTAAATAAACATAACATAAATGCCATTAAAAGTAAAAAAATTCTTATCAAGGGATATCTAGATACATATCTCAAGGAACTAGATTTGGGCACATTATTCTACATTTCACATGGAAGGGGATTCCATTCTATTTCACCCATACATTTGAATTTTATCTAGCTACTTCCCGCTATCTTGGCATCATTGGTACGAGGGAAACCTAGGATAACTATTGTACACACAAGAACATAGAACTACATTGGGTTTGAAATGTAGTGTAGTGCTCAATTTTAAGTTCACCATTATGACAGGTGAGGACAGTCTAACCCCTCATTTTGCATCTTTATTTTTAGGATTTGATGTATTTTTTAGGGTTTTGTAGGAGGATATTTGTGTGCAGGTTTATAAGTTCGTCGGCGATCCAAGTGCAACAACGGGGAGACAAAAGGTGAAAATTTTCAAAACCCTAGTGACCATATTAGAACCAAGTTCGGACCTCTTCTATAGACTTTGACACCCCCACGAGAGGTCCCAAGCACCCACAAGCATCCTGCCCCTACTCCAAGCTCCCATGTTCGAGACATTTCCACCTCTACCGCACTTTTTTAGGTTCTTTGTGATGTTTCATATTTTTTTACATCACATTCTTCATCTAAATGACTTTGTGATAAGAAAGAATTAAGATAAGTACCTTATCCCTCTCATTTTCTTTCATATTTAAAATTAAACAAATTATTTAGCATTTGTATTCCATTGTACAACATTCATACCATATATTTGCATTTAGATTTTAGTAAAATATTCATATTTTATTAAATCATTTTGGTGAACCCATAACTTAGAACTAATTTCCCTAGGATCCACTAAAACCCTAATGGCTAAGGATAGCTCTTCTCCTCCTCAGCTAATCATGCCTCATGTGAGTATCAATCCTATCTATGATGAAACAACCATAACTAAACTTACCGCTCTATATTTCATCATTATTCTTCCGGATGATACTCAAAGACAACCTTAGCTAATGAATGTAATGTGCCTAATAGCTTTGATCATTCCACTATTAACATTTTTGATCTAGCAAAATTTTCTAGTTGTATACCTTGTTATTCAAGAAGCCGCACTTCACCTTATTTTATTTATAATGAAAACTTAGATGATATTATTATTAGTTTTATGCTTAATCTTGATGATAATGCTTTAGATAAAAAATAGGATGACAATAAACATGTGCATGATATTATTTCTCATACTAGTCAGGATGATTCTATAGTTGCATCTCATACTCCTTGCATTTCTGAAAATTTTTCTAATGATGCATCACATACTAGTTCTCCTCCTCCTTCATTATATGTTGATGATACGCTTAATGAAATCCTTGCATCTAAATATTTATCTAATATTGATGATACACATACTAGTAATGATTCTACTTCTTTGCATATTGTTGAATGTGACTTTTTCTACTCCACTTTCATCTTCTTCTGAGATTATCTCTAGTAGCATGCATGATTCATCTCATTCTATCACTTCATATCCTAATTTTTTTATGTTATTCCTACTACTTCTATCGACACTCCATGTGCTTCACCTCCTGTTACTTCTTCGGCACCTACATCTAGTGTTCCCTTAGCATCGACATCTTCCATTTCTCCTCTTTACATCCTTATGATCACTCATAATGGAAAGCTTCAACCACTCAATACACTACTCACATTTTTTTCCATTCCTTCACATGACATTTTATCACTCATGCATGTTGTTGGTCAATTACAATCTCAGGTCCAATCTCTTACACTTAAAAGCAAAGCCTATTATGCTTCTATTGATAAAAATTCTTTGCATGACAACCCTATTCCAAAAAGATTCATAATTCAGCATTCCCTAAGGATTTTATTATGCCTACATTTTCATGCTTTGATGGTACTAGAAATCCATATTTACATCTTAAGCATTATCGTCTAGCTATGGCTTCTTATTCTAATGATTGATTATTGTTAAAATATTTTTTCCATAGTCTTACTGATGACATTCTCCAATGGTATACACATTTCCCTTTGGATCTATTAGTACCTATTATGAAATGGAAGAGGCCTTCCTTCAACAATTTATCCTTAACAATGGCCCTAGAGTCACATATGATCATTTACCTAGCTTACATCAAGGAAAAACAAAACCTATCATTGATTACATTTTTTGATTCAATGCTTGCATGCATTGGTTAATCTTTCAACCCATTGACTTAGAAAAGTAATTTATCTTTTTCATGGCTTAATTCCTGCCCTAAAAGACCACTTATAATATGACACATGTGAATCATTCACACTCTTATGTTATAAGGTCATCAATCTAGAACATGATCTCATTGTTGCACATGTCATAGATCCTCCTCCTAGTGCTTCTACTACCACACCATCTAGTTCTTCTCCACTTCCATCTAGTTGAGTATCCTCCTAGGTCTCCATCTCCTCCACCTCATAAGAAAGTTCAATCTTCTCCATTGCATAAGAATCCTTCATCTCCTCCATTGTGTCAAGCTCCACCTCAAACTTCTGCATCTCCTTCATGGGAGCCATTACACTTATCTAACCACGTTAGACCTCATGATGTGTTATGTGCCTTACTTGATAAGATTTTATGTTCTTACCTTCTAATCAACATCATCCACCTCATCATTTGCAACACCAATGTGATACACCTTATTATAACTATCATTGTATCAATTTCCATCGCGAAAAATATTCTAGCCCTTCATGATATATTACAACAATCGGAAGATAAGGGTGTAATTTCCTTTGGCTCTCACTCTCATGAGAGGTATATATCTCCAATCCCACATAAGCATGTTGTTTATCCATTTAATTTTTCTCCTTTTTCTAGTTCTAAGGTCATTATTCATCCACCACCATAGGTTGTAGCTCATGGGGTCTCTCCATCTCATCTATCCAACGCCTTAACACCATCTCATCCGTTGCATAATGATACTACTACACATTGGCTTATATAACCCTCTTCTTCTCCACTTCCCACTGCTACATCACCCATCATTGGAACCATCTCATGTGGCATTCAATTTTTTTATAAACTCATGTTTTTTATGCTTGTAGTCACAAAATCACACACTTACTATTACACTTATACTATCGAGCATGTTATTTTATATAGGGATCTTCGCATGACTAAATTATTCATTAGTGACCCTTCCTTTTTTTTTTTTTGGTCGAGTTAGTCAAGTGTAATTTATTTTTCTTGTTTAGTTACCATGTGTCCTTATAGTTTTGGGTGTATTTTAGGGTTTCTTAGGTTTCATAATTTGCTCAGTTGTCATCTTTAGGTCTACGTTGGGGTGCCTAGGGTTATCTTGGAGTGCCCCAAAGGTGCCTCGGTCCGTGATTTTAGGCACCCATCTCATTGTGATTTTTGGTATTAATTTATTTGTTTAAGGCTGGTATTAACGGATTTACCCTTTGCATTCCCTAGGTCGTAGTTGGAAATCATGGGTCACTAGTGTCAAATTCTAAACAAGAGATCCCTATATAAACATAGCATACTCACTACATTATGGGTGGACATTTTACTATCAAGGGTATTTAACTACTAAGGCAAGGGAATACATTTTGGAAACTTCGATATCCGCATCACATGAGCATAGGGGAAAGAGTTGTATTATTTCTATTCCATCCACCATTTGCATTTTTACATCTAGTCATTGCCCTCTACTATCGTGTCATTAGAGTTAGGGCATCCTAGGAAAAAATTGTGCACACACACACATAGAACTACATGGGGTCTGAAATGTAGTGTAATGCTTAGTCGTAAGAGCACTAGTTTGGCAGTGAGGTCAGGTCGACATATTCATATGCATTTTCATTTTTATATGAATTGATTATTTGAATAGGATTTTGCGAGGTAGATCTTTATATGAAATTTACAATGACATATTGACATTGTTGCAACACCCATGTGATAGGAACAAAGGTATTGTAGAGACATTGTGACATTACCGAACTCAGGTTTTGAAATTTTATGTAGTCTACGATTGCCAGATTACATACCAAGACACCCGAGGAACCCCAATATCCTCCCAAATGCCTCAATATGGGAAAATATCCATCTTTTTCCTTCTTGAGGCCATTTAGTCACAAAGCTTTCCGGTCTGCATGTCAACTGCTACAATCAAACACACAATGAGGTAATTTTATTTAAGGTTAGTACCATATCCCTCTTATTTCCATTATTTCAATATATTCAAATACAAAAATATATATTTAGATCTAGTATTTCAATATAGCTTTTTTTTTATCTAGATTAACCCATAAAATAGGTGACATTTCTATTTTTAGTTAATCATTTTGGTAAACCCCACGTTTCAAGAAATTTTCTTTTGGATCCTCTTTCATACCCTTGTGGTTTAGCATAGTTCTTCTTTTTTCTCGTCATGTCTCATTTTAGTGTTAACCCTATCTATGATGAGTTTTCCATAGCTGAACTTAAGGATTTATATAATGCTATTATGATTTTACTTGATGATACTAAACAAGCCCTCTTAGAAGGCCAACAACATGTACCAACTAATCTTGTTGATTCTCATATAGGTATATGCCTTGTTGATGACCTGTTTTTTCACTCATTGTACACCATGCCATCCAGTTGCATGTGATCCTTCTTATCCTTCTTCTGATATGCCACCTAATGCTTTAGATGAATCTATCATTGATTATTTATTAGGCATTGATTCCCAATCAGGTGTACCTCCTACCTCTACTCTAGCCACTCCTATAGCTACTCCTATGTCTTCTACCACTTCTGATAGTCCTCCTCACACATCCCATTCAAGCATGCATTCTCCTTTATATTACATTGATGATCCTATTGATTCTTATGATGACCGTAGCATTATTTTGGAACCTCACCTTCTATTGATCAACATCTGGATCTTCTTATTTTCATACTTGATGCATGTGACTCTCCCGCCCATTTTTATCCTCTCCTAAGGTTGCATCTACTATTATACATGACTCCCCTTGTCATTGCTTCTTCTTTTCTATTCCCGCATCCTCTACCCTCCTACCGCATCTTCACCTATTGAGGTTTCTTCCTTTCTCACCACACCTTTAGCATCGACTCCCTATATTGCCTCTTGACATTCCTATGATCACTCATAATGGAAAAATTCAAGCAATTAATACATTATTTCCATCTCCTACCATCCCCTCACAGGATATTCTTTCTCTCATGCATGTTGTAGGACAACACCAATCACAAGTTCATACTCTTACTTTAGAAAGTATAGCCTATTATGCCTCTATTGACAATAACTCTTTACATGGCAATCTCGCTCCTAAAATTATTCATAATTACTCCTTCCCAAAAGATTTTTCATGCCTAATTTCACATGCTTCGATGGTACCGGTGATCCTCTTGCTCATATCCTACATTACCACACACTTATAGCTGACTACTCTAATGATCGCTTGTTGCTTAAGGCATTCCACTTTAGTCTTACTAATGAGGCACTCTGGTAGTAAACCCACTTACCCTTTGGGTCCATAAGCACTTTCTATGATATGGAGGATATTTTCCACTATCACTTTATTCTTAACAATGGCCCAAGGGTTACATATGATTACATTCCTACATTACATCAAAATCCTCTAAACCTATCCAAGATTATATTTTATGGTTCAAGGCTTGTATACACAAGCTCATTTTCAAGCCTAGTGACTTAGAAAAACAATTCATCTTTTATCGTGGTCTTATTCCTCCACTTAAACAAAGGATGCAATACTACACTTATGAGTCATTCATTCTCTTGTACTATAAGGTTACTTGATCTAGAATAATATCTTTCATTCTCACATGTCGTTGAACCCCCACATGTTTCTCCACTAGTTCCATCCATTGCTCCTCCACTCCCATCGCTAGTTGAGCATCCAAAGCAATCTCCACCATTGTCTAAAGTGCATTCTACACCAGCTCGACCATATTCTTCCCCACCATTAAATTCTTCTCTCGTTCCACAATAATATCCTATTTCCACCACTCCACCTAATTCACGAGATCCTTTTCACTTATCTCCTCATGCTTTCGGCCACATGATGTACTTCACACATTACTCAATGAGCGATTGATTCGGTTACCCTTTAACCATCATCACCCTCCATAGTGCTTGCATCGTCAAGTGTGAACAAAATTATTGTAACTATCATCACATCATTGGCCATAGGGACAATGATTTCCTTTCCTATGTGAAAGGAAACAACTAGTGGACTCGAAATCATCTCCTTTACCTCTCATGAGCATTCATTGTCTCCTTCACCTCGTCAACATAGGAATACCCCACTTATGTCTTCTCTATCAGTTCTCGATTCGTTCATCATTATCCACCACCACATGTTTGTTCTCCACCTCATCCATAATTTCCACCATTACATTCATTACATCCGCTCCACCCACATTATCCACCACTTCATCCCGCTACATCTTATGGTTTTCTCGCCAATTTCTGCATACCCCGTAGTCACTTCACATGACATTCCATTTGGTTCATACACTCATGCTCCATCAATTCCACATGTTTCCACCACCACCCATTGTCTTGGTATTTGGTAGGTGATTCTAATCACCTTACCCCCTGATGACGCACTTGTGTTCTTGTGGTTCTTACAGGATGCATTGAGGGTTTAGTTCTAAGAACCTTTCATCGATGCTTTTTCATTCATCTAGCATACCTCAATCATTTCCTGGTGATGTGCTCTTGCTTATATGTGGCTCATACATGACTACTAAGGGTCTTATTACATTAGCCTATTCCTTCATACATTGGGGGCATTGTTAATCTCCTCCTCCTATTTTCCTCGCCTTATTTTTTTACAACTACATTACATTTTCACATATTCATTACAATACACTCATCTATTTCCTCATTTATTCCATTATCACCATTACATGGCCTACACACTATATATTTTATTAATCTCATCAATCACAATTACATTAGTTATCTACATCATTATTTACCATGTCTATTCTATCCACCATTACTAACATCATCATACAAATTTATATTCCTCACATACAATACAATACACATGCTAGGACAATAACCATCGAACCATACCACATCCATTATATAACAATGGTGAAACATCTCAACATCGATCTAACATATATCAAACATAGGTGTCCATACATATATCATTCATACAATCATCATACCAAAAACATGTTTCATCACTAGGGGGAAAGGACCCTACAACATATATAATCATCACTATCACTTTCGTGTACTATGAGAGCCATGAAACTTGATGCCTCACCACCAATATGACACTACATTTCCCGGCCCTAAAAATTCTCCACCTACCTACGTATCATCACAATCTCCATTCTCTATTCTAAAAATTGACATCAGTAAGTCTACATATAGTGTGAACACGTCCTAGGCCATGGGGACCCCACCTACTATCTCTTGGGCAAGTTGAGTCTCCTCATGTGCCTCGTCCCTCTAACCAAGAACCATCATACATGTCATTGTTAATATGTTTGATGCCCATTAAAACAACCCACTTGAGACCCAAGAAACAACCTAGGGTTAGTCAGGAAAATTATGGAATAATTTTTTTATTAGAAGTGTCTACAACCAAGTTGCAAGATAACAATTAACACTCTTAGGTTCCAAACAATTTTAATCTACTAGAACATACTTTAATTTTATTAACAATTATTAGAGGTCACAAGGTCCAAATTTTAAGGTTAGAAGTTTCGATTAGGTTTCGAGGGTAAAATACCACCATACCCACTCTCTAATAGGCTGAGTGTCAAATTGATTTTTCTCACTTAACACATTCAAAATTTTCTTTAATCATTCCCATTAGATAGGAAATTGTCTCACCTTTCTGATGATATAAATAATCCTCCTAACTCCTTGTAAAACTCCAGTTATGGACCAAGACTTTAGGGGTCAAATTTTCCCCCAAGGGGACACATGTCAAGCAGGGAAGGAATCCCATTTGTCAAGTTGGCAAAGCGGTTGCATGACGGTGTTGAAGTTTTGTTCTTGTGTAGGAGAAAAAACCAAATTTTCATTGCGCTCATGCGGGTCAGCCGGGGACACATTGTCCCCAACAACCACAAGCAGGGGAGAAAGGGAGAGGGAAAGGTAGGGTGGTGGAAGAGTTCGGGAGATTTCACCGAGGGGGAGACAAGGGGAAAGGGGGAGATAACACCAAGGAAAGGGTAGGAGTGTGCGGGCCACGGGGTTATCAAACAAATTTTTTCAAAAGCCAACAAGTTTGTGAGCGTTCCTCCCCTTCCTCCAACACCCCATGCTGCCACGTGGCAAGTGCCAAGAATGCGGGATCGGGCCGGTGGGGAAGAGGTGAAAATTTTCCAAAATTTTTAAAAGGCCCCAAAGACAAAAATAATGTCATGCCTCTGCCATTGCCCCATGAGGACACATGGTAGCCTCTGATTGGTTGCGGGCCAGCAGAGGAAATTTTAAAATTTTCCCCAAGAATTTTTCAAAAAAAAAATTCTAAGGATTTTTAAAGGGAATTTTTTGGCCACAGCCCGCTAGGGAAAATTTTCCCAAATTTTCCCGCCAAGGTAGGAAAACTTCAGAGGGCCATAAATTTTGCTAGAAAGCTTAATTTTGGGAAAATGAGGACTTTCTGGAAAGATCTCGATGCCCTCTTTGCACAGAATCATAAATTTTACATTTTCATAAATTTTAAGGGGTCAATTTAGCAAAAACATCCTGCAAGATTTTAAATAGCAAAATGGTAATTTTTAACTTATAAATTTGATTCAATTTGATCTCCTCCTTCACTAAACATGCCAAAAATACATGGAGGATTATTATAGGAAGGATTTAGAATGTTTTAGGGAGGTGAATTTGCTCGATTGATTCCAATTTGAATTTTTTCCAATAATTGATAAAAACAATCGCATGAAAATATTTGGGCTCGATTTTGCAATGTTTTAAATTAATTCTTAAGTGTTATTTGTCAATTTAAGTTCCTTGATAATACATCATGCTTAATTTTAATGTTTCAAGTAGATTATTGTGCAGGCCGAACTATACATTTTGATTAAATTTATTTTCCAGTTTTGAATTTACAACAGAGATGCATTTCTAGAAAATTCTATATATCAATTTCATCATTTAAGTGTGGTATTTCATTTCTAATCTAATCTAATACATTAAGTTGTCTATAAACAAATCATTTAAAATACAAATTGTAAAGTCTGGTTTCCAATTTAATATTTTTCCAAAAGAGACAAAGTAATATAATTCCTTCCTACGTATTTCTTCTTTTCAACAGAGATCTAACTATCTCTTTTGCCATACAATGAAACATTTAATTCAATCCATGGTAGACTTAAGTGTTTTTCCTTCTTCAAGCAGTCATCAAAACAAGAATTCCAGTTTCTATCTTTCCCAAAATCATATATTTGAAAACAAGGAAAAACAATACAATTACATCTCACGTGTTCTTTTTTTTCCATTTTCCAAAATAGGGACTTCAAATCACAATTTGATATTCCAATACAACACAACAATGCAAATGAGGGAAAATCTTGCAATTCTTTATTAATTCAAAAAGAATACATCTTTCAATGTTTGGATGCAACAAACAAATTTCTATTTCTTTCTTTCCAATGTACAGAATAGAATATAAATATCTTTCACAATTCAAATAAGTAACTTTCATAACCAATTACAACATCTTTTCTTCACAAATATATATTACAATTTCATCCACTTCAAGTGGGAAAGGTTATAAATGAATTTGTTTCACAAGGGGCTAGCAAAACTGTCTTCTTCTGCTCTCCATAACAGCAACATGCAAGTTTTCTTTTTCTTCCAAATTGATCACAACAAAAGTGGGGGAAAGGAAATGCTCTCCACCCAACTAAGACATCCAATGAAAGGAGAATCCATCCTTCATCATTGGCCCCGAGCCCCAACCACAATACAATAAGAGGTGTGATTCAACCCATGGCAACAACTGGCTTCCACAAACACACAACATTCTTTCAACATGCATAATTCAATATAAAACACAATTCTAAACAAAAATAGTAGTTTACAATTGCATTTGTAAACATTCAAACAGAACTCAAGCTTGATCATGCAAGCCAAAGGAGAAAGGTCTATGGGGGAAGCTACTTATTCCTCCCAATGGGAATTGGGCATCCACCTATAACATACCGCCAAAGTAATTTATCACACATATCCTTATGCCCCCACAATCCCTCCTTATGCCCCCACAGATTTCCTTATGCCCCCCACAAAGTAAGAAATGCAAGCTATTTATTTTCCATGGTGGATCCCAAACCCAAACTCCCTCCACAAATATGATGCCACTGGCATTCCCTTATGCCCCCACATGGATTCCCCATAGCCTTCTCCTACACCATCCCTATGGCAGTCTACCCAACCAGCCAACAATTACACAAAGCACATACACCATTCATACAAACACTAAAGAAATAATAGCAAAAGGAAGAGCTAGGCTCCTACCTCTCCATGGTAGCTTTGGTTTCCAAACAACAAGCTCTCAATGCCAAGAACATAGTCCCGAAAGCATAATCCAACAAGCAAACCAAGGCCTTCCAAACTCCTTCCAAAAGCAAAGAGTTTGAATTTTATAGAAGAGGGAAGAGAATAGGATGATGTGAATCCATGTAGGATGCCACATCACACATCCTCAACTCCAAACACAAAAGAAAAAAATTTCATTCTCCCAACCACAATAAAGAGGTGGATGAAAATATGATAATTTACTTGCACACTCCAAAAAGCCCACACCCCAAAGGACTACAAAATAAATAAAATGTAAGAGAGTGCAATCGAATTATGCAACATGATTAATAAAATACATTAAAAAGATCTAAAATTATCCTTCCAACCATAGGTATGGTTAATAAATTAAATTTAGAGGCATGGGACAAGTTTTACTTGTCCCACAAGCCTCTAAAACAGCCCCCAAGGAAAAATTTGAATTTCCAAGGAGGTGGAGTGTTTCATACCCCAAAATCTGACTTACACAACTCTTACACAAACTTACACATCCCTTACATATTTAATACAAAGAGCCAACAACTTCCATTATTAATTTTTCATATCCCAATTTGATTTATTTAAATTTTAACCATATGATTTCTCACATTAATTGTGATGTGCCAAAATCCTCGATATGATATTGGTTAACAAAAATTAAAATTATATATATATCATGAGTACTTTGGAATATTGATGTGTAACTTCAAAATAAATAAAAAAAATGAGAAGGTTTAATTAGAGAGGAACTTGTCGGGACATTATTATTTACATTAAACTAATTGAAAATTTGTAAATTCGAAGTTACCATCAGAACCTTTGGTAATGAAACCGAATTGGAAAAATTAATATTTAATTGGATTCTAAGACTTGTTGAGGATCCGGGGAAAGGAAAAATAAAAAGAAAAGATCTTTGGAAATTTCAAAGAATTTGTGGAAATTTTCCAGGAAAGCTAGGTTTGTAAAGTTGGGGTTATGGGCAGGGGAGGGAGGGGCTCCGAGGAGTCCAAATCAAGGGTGCAGTACAACACTAGATGGTTCTGGTCGTGGCATCGGTTTGTGCTTTTAAGAATATTTTCTTCCCCTCGTTAATGCAGCCATGGTTCTGGTGCTTACATCCAAGTGGACCGGGAATTGAGCATAGCAAAGTCTCATTGCCAAATTGAGATAAGTTCCTTCTCTATAAATTTTGGAAAGAAATTGAATAAAAGAGTAAATTATTATGGTTCTTTTATTTATTTTGCTGGAATATATATTTAATTTAATTATGATATGAAACTATATTAATTGATTTCCAAAAATAAATAAATTTACACAGGTGTTTTGTGGTTGGTTGATTTAAAATAAATAAAATTTTATATTAAAATCAAACATTTACTTGAGTGGAAAATTATTAACTCTTGTTTTATTTTGAAAAATTATTAACTCTTGTTTTGTTTATTTTTACTTGTATAGTAAAATTAAATAAAATTCATGCATTTTAATAGTTTCCGAGAAAAATAATATGGTTTTATTAATAAATGCCTTTGGAAAAGGTTTAATATTTATTTTTATTTTTATTTTTTATTTTTAAAAAATATGTATATTAAAATACTGTTATAAAATAGTTGAAGAGAATTTATTTAATATTTAATACTTGTGTTTATTATAGACTTATATTCATATTTATATTTAATTAGTTTGTTTTAGTTGGAAACACCTAAGGAAAACATCAAGTGAATTTAATTTACATAAGGTTTCTACGGGAGACAACTCTCCTTGAGAATAGTAAATCAATTTTTCCTATTGGTTTGTAATTTACTCTTGTTCCCCGTGTAAAATTCTAAGTGTGTATTTTCATCTTTATTATTCAAAAATAATAATAATAATTTTCCATGTCTGAAAATACCCCTTTAAATAAACTTGATTAGATTTATGTTGGAATAAAGTATTCTTATGTCTAACCTATGCCCCCTTCTAATTTTCTATTGCAATCCTAAAAACTATATGTTTTAATGGTACTACCCTATGTGTATTATTGGCCCCGTTTATTCTTACATTTATTTTATGCATATTAAATTATATATTTAAATATTAATACTTATGTGTTATACCATATTAATTCCTAACTTAAATTTATAACCTAAGTAGTTAATTAAATTAGAATAAACTACCACATATTTTCTAAACGTTTTAAAAGACATGTTTTATTAAATATTATAGTTATAAAACTATACCATGTCATGTTCTAAACCTAAACCTATGTATATACTATAAGTATATACTACAACTTAAGATAGTAATAAATTATATAATGTTTTGTCTATTGTGTTGGCTAGTTTGAATACATGTAATTATATAAATTAAAAAACTAGAATCTATATATGTGTGTGTTTGGGTTGGCGGCCTAAGTACTAAACCTTACAAATTTTAAACCTAAATTTTAACTACCTAATCCTAACTCGCTATACAAATTTAAACATTATCCTTACCCATATTTAAGACCTATATATAGTTAAATAAAGTAAAACTTTAACTTTCAAACTAAAGTACTTACGTTGGAGTTATTTAAACATATAATGTTTTATTTATTTTTACTTTTTTTTAAAAGTAGTCTTTATCTTTTTAGTTTAGCATTATATAAATATAAACAATATTATTTTAATGTTTTTATATTTATAAAGATAATGGATATAATTTGAGGAATATGTGCAGTAGATATAAATATAATTAAACAGGTAGTTAATGCAAGTGTTTATAATACATTAGTAGGATTTGTTAAATGGCAATATGTCATCATTTTTTTTATGTAGAATTTTTTTACCTTGTATAATTTGGTGTAGAAAGTATTGTTTTGTGTATGATTGTTTGTCGATATGATAAATAGTGTCGGCGGCCCTTTTCCTGGTGCGGGGGAAAGGGGTGTTTACATTAATCTACCACAATTTAAATTAAATAAAAGAAAGGGACACATTACTAATAAAATACATACATCAATAATAAAAATTAACCACATTATAATATACACAAAACCCATGGTCACATATAAAGGTGATCCCCCATGGGAATCCCTAACAATAACAAACACAACACAATAAAAAAGTTGCCATGGTGACTTTGTCAAGTTCACCTAGAATTCCATTGTGGTTGGTCTCCAATCCCCGATGTTTGTTGTGATATTAACTCGAAAACACAAATACCTCCTTCACCTCATGGCCATATCAGAACATCCAAAATGAATATAAATATAATCAAAAATCATCTAAATATGTGAATCACAACAACATCAAGGTAATTTAACATTATCACATACAATCTTTATCAACAACTATATCATCATCATATAATATCCATTTTTAGATCTACTCATAATATCTAAAATCACATGTCCGAACAACATCCATAAAACATCCATGTCAAATAGTATATCATCATTCACATATGAGTGTCTCTAATAATCATCGTGCATCATAACCAAATCAAGATCAACAATAATCCATGATCAAATGTCTAACATCATACTAAATCAAAGCATAATAATGTCCATAACATAAACAATAGTATCAAAATAAGCATCCAAAGGGGTCAAAGGGAAGTGGGCACTACAATATGGCCACTAGCTCAAATAGATGGGAATGCTCAAATATAATATTGTCAACATGCTCTAGTATCCCTCCACCTAGCACATCGCTCAACACATTTTGTGTCAATGTGTGGATAATTGTTTCCACTATCAATGACCAATAGGCATCTCCTACGAACACAACATACAACCCCATGTTAGTCACATGCATACAAAACAACATAGACAATTCATTAACCACAATATTAGCATACACAAATACTTATGCTCAGGCCACATCTGCATGAAAAAGGATTAGGGACACCTCCTCACCCGTTTCTCCTAATATCAACTCCATAGTACCCATAAATACCGGATATAGTAATACCCACCGATGTGCTTCCCACCACATTTGATAATCATCCATGCACCCCACATCACATCCACCTATAATTGGTATCACTATGTACTTCGCCTCATATGGCCCTCGGTGATATCGGTTGCTGCTCTACTTTGGGCCCCCGGCTTAAAGCAACCTACCCTCCTAGGGGCTCTAATAGCTCGCAACTAAATACATGGCTCACGGGGCACATTTTACACAATACCAAACTATCGTGATACCCTCTCCATGTGAAAAATATCCGCCACACCGAGAAGAGGTCCTCTAGCCACATGGTCCTATGAATACATCTCAACTCGTAGTATCCTCAAGTCATCCCCCATAGTCCCAATATGTCCTCAAAATAACCAACTCAGCCCCATCCTATCTATCGAGTTCTTTGAAAGTATTTGTATCCATCTTCCTACTTTGAATACCAACCCAAAGGTGTCGAGCATATATCTCATGTTGATCCCACTCTCCCCATGGCCCCGCAATCGTCTCAATCACTGACTTTGTGCCCTTGTGCCCATACATATAGCATTGTGGTGGCCCCTATACCCCCACCATGCTCATCTTACATAAACCAATACAAGTCCCTGTAAAAATGGGCCAACACACACCATTCCCATGTGTATCTCATCCCATCCTCCTCTATCCACTGACATATGTCATGTATATTATATAAGATTATGACACATCCTCCCTCCATAGCTATACATGATGCAATCACCATTTGTAATAAATTTCTACAAACATGGAACACTAGACTGTAATATCACATCCAAACTCATATGGGCCTCGGTAGGTACTCGTGCCCCCGCAAAATATTACCGCACCGAGCGCATCTCGTGGCTCCATATCTACTACTTCCATCACTCATACTCTCTCCCCAATGACTGATAAGCAATCGTAATATGCAATATACGTCCTCCGTTGTCACCGTCATCTCCCTATCGGCAACCAAAATGTGTATGTATTTCGTACACCCTATTTCACACAATGTAGTCAATATGAGAAAATTATGGGGCACATCCCCCATCTTTGTTATGTTCCATAGGCTAGCTAGGTCCATCACATCCCACTCATCATTTGAAAAACCCAATCTGAATAATTTACTCAAGTAACGGCCACCATAGAACTCCTCAAGTGGATATCCCTCTACACAACACCAAACAACAAAAACATAGTATTAGCATACCTCCCACATTCAAATACAACTCTTTAACATACTAGAAATATATTCCCTAGAATTATCCACTCAATCAAAAATTTATTAACCAGGCACCTAGATACAAGACAATGGGGTACCTTAAAGCAGGACACTAGCACTTAGTTCTGGGCGCTCCAGTCCTAGGGGTCACTAGCGCTCGACCGCTCTTGTTCGGGTCCCAAATTTTGATAAAATCAAAAACCTTAAATTCTAGAAAACTCAATTCAAATGCCTATTACACCCTACATTTTTACAAAAATAATGCACTTACCAACTCCATAATAGACACACGCTACAACTGGGTGCCGCCACTCTTTCAAACCGGCTAGGATGTAATGGTCTCGCTTAAGGCGTCTCTACTCACTCTGTATACACTCCCACACTTGTGTAAAGAAAATGAAGTGATAAGTTACCTTTTCACTTTAATATTTATAGTTAATTTTCAATGTTACCCTTACTATAGTCCATATTTCACGCTTATCACCATAACTAATACATGCTACATTGTTTTGCTCATATATTTAGTTTTTTTACTCCGATTTACACCCCATTTGTGGAATTATTTTTATAATTCCACCTACCATCATATTACACATGTTTTACATATGTTATATCAATTCACCATTATCTCGTATCAACAACATTCATGTTTTAATATCTTTTTATTACTTTCAATTTAGAGTTCGCTCGTTTCATCACTCCTCTTTTTCCAAAAGGGGGCATTTTATTCGCCCCCTATAATCCTCCTTACATAACATTGTGCTCCAACATCATGAATCCAACACTTGGAAATTTATACTGTGACATTTCACCATTAATTCCCCCTAATGACCTAATATGGGGGAAACAATTGTTTAACATTTCCCAAACACGATCACACGCTATAACCTATCAACTTCCCCTAATGACCTAACTTGGGGTGAAAAAGTGACTAAAAATCTATTTACATGACATTTCATTAATTTTCTAGTGAAAAATATCTCCACGAGTAGCCAATCAAAATTGATGCATTCAAATCTACAAGCGGTCTCCCAGATGACCTAACTTGGGAGTTACATTCACCAATCTTTCCTAGATAATATAACTTGGGTATTTATTCTATATTTCATGTTTTCTTCAAGATGACCTACCTAGGAAGTCATCTCATTAATTATGTGTTTTCTTCCTAATGACCTGACTTTAACGCTACCTCTTTCATATCGCATTTTCTTCCTAATGACCTAACTTGGAAGTTGCCTCATGTTCTATCGTGTCCGCTTCTAGATGACCCAACTTGGAAGTTTTCACATTGTGGACGACACTCGCGGAGTGGGGATAATATTTCCTTTCCTTTATACTCCTATATGGGTTAAATGTTTAATCAAAATCGTTTGGATCCAAAAATCACACTATTTTGATCTAAGTCCATCTGCAACGGTTGATCTTGATGATGTAGTTAAATTTTTTAAAATAGCACATTTTTCTCCCTACTCTCTTCCTCTGGTAGTAGGATGCCCAAATCCTCCAATTATTCTAGTTATATACAAGTGTTTTTGGTTAGGAACTAATCACTCCCTACCCATGTATTCATTATTAAACTATTTTTGAAATCATTTTACATCCTAATCATCATTTTCATTTAACATGCTTCATCATGAAACTTACGCTTTTTGTTACGTTGCATGGATCAACTCACTGATCCATGGTTCGACACACTCTTATTGTTCAATCGAAACCCTTCTACTACACATATGTGCATTCTTCTATAACAGGGGCTTCTCCATCTTTTTCTCAAGTACACATCTCTATCTACTCTATGTTACTGAGATTTCTACTCACCAACATAAAGTGGAGGAAAAATAGTCACAAAATCATGATTTACTATTACATTTATACTGTCGAGTATGTTATTCTATATATAGATCTTGCATGTGATAAAATTATTCACTAGTGACCCTTCCTTTAGTTTTTTTGTTAGTTAGGCATCATTGTTTTTTTCAGGTTCCTTTGTCACTTGTTCTTATAGTTCTAGGTGTATGTTAGGGTGTCTTAAGTGTCGTAATTTGCTCATTCTTCATCTTTAGGTCTATGTGGGGCACCTAGGGTTGCACTAGGGCACCCCAGGGTGATCCTCTCCATGATTTTAGGTGCCTATGTTGTTGTGATTTGTGTTCTTAATTTATTTGTTCAAGTTCAGTCTTAACAGTTATCCCATGCATTCCCCTAGGTTATAGTCAGCAATTTTAGGTCACTAGTGTCGAAATTTGAACAAGATATCCCTATATGAACATATCATACTCACTACATTATGGGAAGACATCGTACTATAAAGGACACCTATCTGCTAAGGAAAGGGGCTACATTTGGGAATCTTCTACATCTACATCACACAAGTATAGGGAGAAGGGTTGTATTCTTTCTATTTCATCCACCATTTGCATTTTTACATCTAGTTATTTCTCCCTACTATCTTGCTTCATTTGCACTAGGGAATCCTAGGCATAAAATTCCACACACACACACACACACACATAGAACTACATGGGGTCTGAAATGTAGTGTAGTGCTCAGTTGTAAGACCACTAGTTTGGTAGTTGAGGTCAATTTGACCTATTCATATGCATTTTCATTTTTTAGAAATTGATGATTTGAATAGGATTTTACAAGTAGATATTCATATGACATTTACAATGACATAGGTGACATTATTGCAACACCCATCCAATAGGAAAGAATGTATTGAAGAGAGATTATGATACTTGTGAACTCAAGTTTTGAGCTTTTCTCGGGTCTCACAGTAGCACTAGATTACAAACCGTAGCGCCCTGGGTGCCCCAAAGATCCTCCCGGGAACCTCAAGACAAGAATATATCCATCTTCTTCCCTTCTCAAGGCCATTCAGTCATAGATTTCCCATTTCACATGTCAGCCTTCTATAGTCCAACACATAGTGAGGTCAGTTAATTTAAGGTTAGTACCATGTCCCTCTTATTTCCATTATTTCGATATATTCAAATACTAAAACAAAATATTTAGATCTAGTATTTCAATATAGCATTTAGTTTCTATCTAGATTAACCCATAAAATAGGTAACATTTCTATATTTAGTTAATCAACACTCCACATACTTCCACTACTCCATGTCAGCTTGGTATTTGGTAGGTGATTTCTATCACCTTAACCCTAATGACACACTCGTGTTCTTATAGTTCTTACATGACTATTGAGGGATATGTTACAATAATAACTTCACAATATATCTTAAACTACATGCTTCATTGCTCTATCTATCTTGCACACATTATCATATTATTTCACAATGGTTCATTGTTTATTTACGGTTCATTATTGAATATAGAGGGTCTTATATAAATGAACCTTATCATCTACACACAGGGACATCACTATTCTCCTTCCCCCTCTTCATCATATTCACACACACTTAAGTACACTTTTATGACCATCTCATTCACATAATATTTTATATCATTCATTTTATACATACTTTACCATTCATCACAACTCTATTTGCACATACAATACACTATCTCATCATTTATCTATCTATAATCACATTAATCATCATTATTCATTAGTTAACATCAACAACTACACATTGCAAATAAAATCAACAAAACAATATTTAACACATCACGTATCCCATATAGAAACAATAATGAATGCATCATACATTAATATAAGAGTCCCAATCATCAAATCATCACATCAATAAACACCAAATACATCAAATATATGCCAATAAGTATATTATATATATATATATATATATATATATATATATATATATATCATTCACAATCATAGTTACAAAATATCATCATTGGGGGACAACTCCCCTTACATCGATACATCAGTACATATCATATCTCATCATCGCTATCACTATCTACAACTATAATATCTCTATAACTAGGAGATTCACCTCTCAATCAACACCATTGATCACGGCCCCTATATCTCTCTACCTATCTACGTAAGAATTTCACCTCAGTAAAATTCTTTGTAAAGTGACCCTATAACTCCACGAACCATGCAAATACATCATGTGCAAGAGGACCTCCACCAACAACCTATTTATCTTGTCATGTATCCTTGCACACCTCATCCCTTTCACTCAAGTAGTATGATACATGTAGCCATCGCTAGCAAAATTGGATCAAATAAGTGTGCATTATCACCCGTGATAACATCTACATACTCTAATAAACTTCCACCCACCAAGACATTGGTGGGTCCATCCCACGTCAATGTGTGAATATACTTGTCTCGCAATCGTGGGCCAATATGTATCACCTACATCCATATATTAACGCATTAGACAACCAAAAACTTACATAACCAAATAAAAATGACAAACATCACTATATAAATACTCACGCTCTACTATCACTATTGTTATATTATTGGGGTATGTTATTTCCCCTCTAATCCTCCACTTGGTGGTGCTTCTACCGCATCCATAAAAATTGGAAATAAAAATACCCACCGATTTTATGCCCATCATGCATGGTATGTCTCCTGTACACCCCGCATCATCCACATCTATCATCTCTATTACTGCATTATCCTTGTTTGGCCCGGGAGGTATTGTATTCCCTCTTGTGGGCCCCCCGGTCTAGATCTAACCCTTCTTGGTGCCCTAAAGGATCTCACCCATACATATGGCTTTGGGGAAAATCTGAGCCATACGAAAATTTCATGATACTCACTCTTCCCGGAATAGCTTGGTCACCCTCAAACCGATCCTCAGCCACATCACACGTCATACACATTGTAGCTCCACTACATCCTCTAACCATACTCCATAGTCTCGGTATGGCTTCCATATCATGGCCTCTAGCCCCAAATGATCTAACATCACTCTATAGGTTTGTGTATCAATCTTCCTCCCGGTGAACACCTACTCATCTCCCATCAAATATATTTTCTTATCCCACTCTCCTCGTGGCCCACTAATCGCCTCAGATCACAATATGCTCATAGGAACATACATGTAATAATGTGGTAATTCTAATACCACCCCATGCTCTTCTTGTGTAAATCTATATAGATCCCTATACAAATTGACCAATACGCATCATGCCCAATAATATCCCATGCTCTCCTCATCTATCTAATGACAGATGTCATGCATCTTATACAACATGCCTACACCACTACCCTCCATTACAAATGACAAATCAATCATAATGGCAATGAAATTCCATAATTATGGAACCTTAGATCTCATAATATCATCCAAGCTAATGTGGACCTTGGTATGAACTCGAGCTCCCACAAAATACCACCTAACGGCCCTCATCTATCTCTTTGCATCATCCATGACCATCACCTGAACCCTCTCACCAACAATGGGAAAATATAGTATGCAATACACGTCCTCCATGTCAAGATGAGGGGATGAATATTTATTAACCTTATTAAATATTAAGTTAACATTAATGTGCACATAAAAGTAAATAAATAACAAAGTGTAGAGGAAAAATTGTTTTAGCATGCAAATATGAAATGGTTATGAAACTAATTCAGCCAAAAATCTAATACAATAGTTCATCTACCTCATATTGAATAGAGATAAAAGGGGGAGAAAGTGATATACTTGTACTTACCTACAAGTGAAATCCTCCTCCTTTGATGAGTTTTATTTACTCCTTGATTTTCTTGTGAGGTGGTATGAGAATGATTCGATTTGTGGACTAATTTTAGAAGAATCTCCCTTGGTCAAATGATGTTTTTAGATTGATGGAATGTTATGAATATTGCTTATTTTCTTGGATATTTTGGCATCATAGACTTGAAATTTTTCTAAGGTACTTGCCATGGACGGTGGCACCTTTATTTATATCTAGAAGAGCTAAAAATCAATGCTTGAGATCTTTCCATGTTGGATAAGATCAATGGTTGAGGATGCATGAGAGTGGAGAATTTTCTAGATGTGTAGAATTCTAGGTTTCATGAGAAATCTCCATTGAATTAAAAATTCAATGGAATAGTGCTCATTTATTTGAATATTTGGAAATGGGAGGGAAGAATGGGGAGGATTCTAGATATAGAAGCCTCTATATTTGGAGGGGTATTTAGCTTGTGATTACGTGAGATTAATTATGTTTAATGGAGTGATTAGATGGAGAAGCTAGGCATAGAGTAGGTGTAGGGTAGCTGGTAGGTGAGTGAGTATTTTTAAATTGGTATAAAATAGTTAATGATGATTAGTTAGTATCGTAAATAAAATATTAATGAAGTATTAATATTTCTAAGAATGTAATGGGATTATGGAATGGTGAAAGGAGATAATTGAAGTATGATTACGTATAATAATTAATTAATTATTATATGGTTGATAATGGGAATGTATTGTTATATATTATAGGAATTTTATTTGCTAAATGACCATGTTGACATTTTGTATGTCTACACTTTCCCCTCTTTGAAGTTTTGTTATGGAGTAATGACAGCTTAAAAGTTAAAAGAAAAGAATAGGAGATAAGATAATGGTGATGTGATGCCCCTCGAGGGGTTAAGTTGGGAAGAACGAGTCGGGTAACCCCTTGAAAAGAGAACATTCTTAAGTTAGCGGAGGATTATAGGATGATAAGGTTGAGGATATAGATGTTGTTGATTAAAGGATTATAAGATTTGAGGATTTAGAGGATAGAGAATTAGAAGAAGTAGAATATTAGAGGAGAGGAGAGAGGTTTATAAGAAGAAGAAAGTAGGGTTCATTTTAAGAGACCTCTCGGAAATCAGAGGTGGAAAATCCCTGATGAATATCTGCAGAATCGGTTTTACTTGAAAGGCAGATTTTTAGGGTTTGTGTGCAAATTTTTCACCTAAAAGAAGATTTCATTTTCAAATCATGTGACAGAAAGGTTTCTAACACGTGACAATATATTTTTGTCGTGCAACAAAAACTTATTGTCACGTGATAATAAACCTCTTGTCATGTGTCAGCAAGGTTGTTGTTATGTGACAACTACCTTGTTGAAGTTTGTTGTCAAATGACAACAACCTTGCTGATGCGTGACAGGAGGTACGCTATCACATAAAAATAAGTTTTTTTCACATGAAAGTAAATCTCCTATCACGTTTCTACATCCTCCACCCTCTCGTCGTGCATCAAAAACTCTCCTTGTCGTAAGGCCAATAAAATATATTTATCACGTGTCAACAAACTCTTCTATTCACACATTAACAAACTCTCTATCATGTGTCTTCAACATCTCGCTCTCTTGTCATGCATCAACAAACTTTCCTTGTCACACATCAACAAATTGTCCTTGTTGTGCATTAACAAACCGTATGTCACACGCCTATAGCCTCTTTCCTCGTCGCACTTCAACAAAATCTCCTTATCACGCGTCAAAAAACTTTCCTTATCACATGTTTACATCCTCCACCCTCCTTTCATGCATCAACAAACTCTCCTTTTCGTGGATCAATAAATTTTTCTTTTCATGCATCAACAAACTCTTCTAGTCATGTATTAATAAACTCTCGTCATGCATCTCGGCAGCCTCCACCCTTCTGTCATGCATCAACAAACTCTCCTTTTCACATGTCAAAAAAATCTCTTTCACACATCTACACCTCTACCCCCTCTGCTACACATCAAGAAACTCTCCTTGTCGAGTGTCAACAAACTCCATGTCATGCGTCTACAGCCTTCGTCCTCCTGTCGTATGTCAACAAACTATCCTTGTCACATGTCAATAAACTCTCTTTATCATGCATCAACAAAAGCTTCTTGTTGTGCATCAACAAACTCTCTGTCATGCATCTATAGCCTCCGCCCCTCTGTTGCACATCAAAAACTCTATGTCACACATCTACAACCTCCACCCTCTGTTGCACATCAAAAACTCTCATTTTTGCATGTCAAAAATTCTCCTTTCTACGCGTCAACAAACTCTCTGTCACACATCTACATGATATTCCCTCTTATCACACGTCAAAAACTCTCCTTATCATGCATCAATAAAATCTCCTTGTCATGCATCAACAAACTCTCTATTGCATGTCTATAACCTCCTCCCTCCTATCGCATGTTAACAAAATCTCCTTGTTGCATGTCAATAAAATCTTTGTCACACGTTTGCAGCCTCTACCCTCCTATCACGTGTCAAAAAAATCTCCTTGTCACACTTCAGTGGAACTTTCTTGTCGTGCATATGAGAACAATACTTGTCACCCGACTACAAATCTAATGAATATCTATAAAACTACACTTTGTGTACTAGCCTTTGTTGCTTCGCAAGTTTATTGTACTTGATAATAGATATGCCCCCAAGTGGTATGAGTGAGCTAGTAGTGTTCTACCTAGCAAATAATCTAGGATTATATAGGGGATATTTTCAAGGGTAGGTGAAGACAACTGACCCTAAAAAAAATTAAACTATAATTTTTAGGTGAACAGGTCATTGACCCGCGCTAGAAAATTTTCATTTTCAAATTTTTCAAAAATGGAATATTCTCCATATTACAGATATTCACCACTAAAAACCTTGTAGAAAAGAAGAGGAGATGAGGGAGGATTATAAGAAGTAGAAGAGTATAAGAGAGGAGGTAGTATTTTGGAGATATTGGATGCCCTAGTCAATGATGTATGAAAAGGGTGAAGATTTATAATTTTGATTTCGATGATTCCCTAGTCAAGGGGTGAGGATTTTGGATATGTGGATTATAGGATGTTGGATATGATGATGTTAGATTTTAATATGTGAGATTTGAAGAGTTGGAGTTGTTGGATTTGAGGATAAGAATTGGGTTGACGATCGGGTTTGACTAATGAGAAGATGTTTAAAAGATTCCCTAGCCAAGAGATGAGAATTTTGGTTATTGCATGCGAGATGATAACATTTGGATCAATTCTTGAAAGATAGGGGAATATTCACATCAATTCTTGAAAGGTGTACACAACAATAGGGTAAGATGCTCTAGCATCTCCATTGATCTTAGTTACATGTACAATTTACAAGTGGACACCGTTAAATGTGGAGATGGAAGTGGCATGGAAATTAGAGGGAAGCTGTCGGTAATTTAGCATTTAATGTTTTTGAATTTAGAAAAAAAACCACCCAAGAAGGTACATGAGGAGTTTGGTTGTTTCAATATTTTTTGTTTCGAGCTTGGGCTCTGCATGGTGTTTTTTCTATCCTTCGAACCTCTAGTTCGATACTTACATAACCGTAACTCTTGCATGACTCTAATTTTTGCATGGATTTGAGATATTAATGGGCACTATGGAAAATATAAAACGAATGGGAAAGAGTTGAATTTTTTCTTGACATTCATGGCGAAGAAGAAGGTGTTGAAGTTGTGATAAAATATATACAAAGTGAAAGCAGTGCTGAAGGAGAAGTACTATCGGGCATGATATGCTTTACCCATTAAGTGGTTTTTATTTTACTTAAGTGTCTTCATTAAAAGAACTCTGCTCTTGGAAACAATCTGGATTTGCTTTGTTGATATGATCTCTCTGCTTGTGATTTTGTGATTGCTTTTGTGTATGCTTTTAGACCCTATTGAAATAATGATCTGGGTCTCATTGTTCTTGATTTGGTTGGTTGGATTATGTTTTAATTCTTTTATCATGACCTTGAATTGAAGTCAAAAGTTTAATAGAACTTGTTTGAAATGTAAGCAACCTTGTTTGGTCTACTTGAGTTAAATAGGAAGCTGGGGTTGCATTAAAAATGTGGAGATTTCCTTAGCTTGACTTGTTTTCCTGTATGATAGAAAATTATAGGTAATAATATATTTTATTATACCTTGGCTTTGATTAAACCTTCCGGATTCTTCGGGAGAAAGGATTGTTTACATAAATTTTGAATCTGGGTATTATTGTGTTGCTTCTTGTTACAGACCTCTGACTTGGGGATTTAAGGGAATAATTGTTTGGAGTTTCTCTGAAAATAATTATTTCTCCACGGGCTTGTTAAGTCATTTGGTTTTGTTTTTAAGACTTTGATGTATACTTCTTTTAATTCATTGGGATGGTTTTGTCATTTTCAATACCTATTTATTTTGGAAGCTCGTAGGAGTATGTAATAATTTTTTCTCTCCTATTTTAAAGGGTGCAGTATAACCTCTGAATGTAGGCATCTGATGATAAGAGTGTAAATATCACTAGGGTAATAATGATTTGTGAAATGAGTGGGTTGTCATCTTTAAATTCATGAAATCCCTTGTCTTAAGAAAGATATTTTATGTTAACCTTCTCTGGCCTATGGACTATCTAACCTAATTTCGAGTTCGATCTTAGAAAAAGGTAAATGTATCACCGTTGAAAGGAAGTGCATGTTCCTAGTTTAGTGGTATTGTTATTCATTCTTATCTTCTTGTGAGCACCTGAGTTTTTGGAAGTCTGTTGTAGACTTATCCTCCTGGTAATATCCTTCTTTTCTTTCTAAACTAAGCGAAAGGAATTACTTACTAGTTTTGGATATTGAATCAACCAATATCGTATCCTTACTGTGTTGGGTAAAATGTGAATGTTGTTCACATTTCTTGCTTATTGGGACTATTTCATTCAATTCGATCTTCGTTCCATACTTTGTTTGGAATTTTCGTTAAGCGGTAGTGAGAGACTGGACTTGTCTGTTATGTTCTTATTTTGATCTTATTCTCTTTCTAAACATGCTTAAATATTTGAGTGATTAATCTCTCCCTCCTTAGATTTTTCTTCTATTGCAATCTTGGTAAGGGAGCTATCCAATTTCATCTATTCTTATTGCCTTCACTGGGTTTTTTTGAATAATTAAGTCCAATTGGGATTGGACAGTTAAGATGAAGTTGAGGTTACTTAGATGGATTGTTGTGTTTGGATGGAAACTATTATGAGTAAGTATTTTGTTTGGAAAAATTATTGGTGGTTGAAGGATCTAGAGTGGATTGTTAAATCTCATTATTCTACTCTTTTGAATTAAACTTTGGTAATGATGTATCTATTTAGGGATTGTGTGCTTAGTTCCAATTTCATGCCAAATTGATCTTTCCTTTGTTGAAATATATTTAGTTCTGAACTTGAACTTAAATTACTTTCTAATTTTGAATTTGAATTATATGATTCATAGATAAGAAAATATTTCCAAGATAAGATGTTGGAACTATCCTAAACTTAATCCTATGTTTTGAGTTGATCTTGGCATCCCATATTTAAGATGAATCTAGGTGGATAGATATGTTGGAATGAAAATACTATTGTTCAATCTAGTGATGAACTATGCCTATTAAATTGTAGGGATAGTTATCTTCTCTAGGTTATATAGGAATAATTGAGAATTAAATCATGTAGAACAACATATGAAAGGAAAATTGTGTTTTTTTTTAAATAGTAATTATCTAGAATATTGTTTTAAATATTTTTAGGTAAAACAATAAGTAAAGTTGAATTTGTTTATATCCTGAATTATTCTTAATTATTATATAGTTTACCACCTATTTTATCTCTCTATTGTGAATGGTGATTTCTTTTTTATGTCTTTCTGTATTGCTCTAGATGTTTCATAACATCAGAGTTCTCTTTATGAAATAGTTAGCTAAAGGCACATCGTTTTAATGTTTAGTGCTTATCATGCTCAGTTCAATGAACTGACCCGTGCTAGTAATTTTGTAGATGGACCTCGTAAGTGATGAAAGGAGAAAATATCTTTAGGATGTTACATTTTTTTACCAAAGAGACTGGATATTTTATGATGAAATATGTATCATTATTGAGATGTATTTTATTGGAAAATAAAGTTGTACTTGTAATGGATTTTGTTGTTGATTTTGATTTTAGAAATGTTTTAAGTGCTTGGACTTATAATGTATGAATTCCCTTTTGAAGAATGAAAGAGTTGTGGATTTATTTGAACTTGATCGTAATATTTTTGGGTATTCTTTGAAGGAAATGATAAGCTTTTATATATATATATACACCCTCTTGGGTTGATTTAAAATGAATAAAGGTTAAGGGTACTATATATACTACCCTCTTAATTAAATGCAACTTATTAAAGTTGACTTTCGTGATTGGACATTCAACTAAATCATTATGGCTTTACTAAACCAATGTATGTGGGTAAATGAAACCATGATGAAAACTTGTAAAATGTTATGGGGTTCTATATGAACATTAATACTTTATAAGAAAAAGGGAAGGTATCTTACCTGTAATGATTATTAGACTGTTTTTAAAACCTCTTGGAAATAAATCCGAAAGTTATCTTTGATAGTGGAAGGTGTGCTTCCTCTCGATGAGTTCCTTAACTAGAATTAGGAATGTAGAAAAAGGAACTTAAAAGAGATTAGAATTCATTCCATTGAAGTCTAATATACAAATAACTTTATCTAACCTTATGTAAGCTAAGGCTTGGGTTGGTGAGTAAATAACAACGCTGTTATGTATGTTGAATCTGTTATGTGAAACATAAATTTAAAATGTTAATGGATTAAAAATAAAAACTTATGAAATGGTTAGGAGGTAGATGTATCTGCATACCAACTCTAATTGTAGTTTTTACTTGTAACCCTAATGGTTAATGAACCTATTTGTTCAGTAGGGCTGCTGCAATTAACCCTTAATAAGGAAAATTTAATAAGTATTTAACTTCTTTCCATGATATGTTCATCCAAATGAGGTGAACTCAATTGGATGTTTTCACACACCAATTTCAGTACAATACCTTCATGAAGACTTGGTTCTTCATGAGGATATTGTGTTGCAGTTGACATATTGTAACACCCTTCAGAGTTTAATCATCCAGATCTACATAAATATGACTTGGTCACATTTCTACCCTAGGTAGAGTTAGGGGTATGATCTAGTGTCGGGGTCAACTCATGATGACTTAGGGTAACTAGACACATGTAATCAACTTAGGTCGATTGGGTATGTCTATGTACCCTTAGTCACCGTGAGTAGTCCTCCACACTAGACTATGTTGCTAACCTTGGCTAGGGTTAAACCTTGAACAAGTGGACTGATAGGAGTCAGTGAAGACCATTCTAGATAACAGATGAACTGGGGTGAAGGACATATTCCATTTGAAAAGTATGTCATCCAGGAATATAAACATGAACAATATGTTTTAAAATATTTAGCCAAAGTATTGCAAGTTTGGTTGCATTGTCCTATGTCACCTACTTTAACAAGTGATATTTCGGATGAATATTGGTAACATATATTTAGATAGGACTCTTAAAAATAAAACTTAATACCTGAACAAGGTAAGGGAACCAAGTATACATGGTATAAAAATCATTAAGTTAATATGAGATATCGGTATAATACCGAGTCATGGAAGGAGAGATCGGTGTTTCACCAAGTCATTCTGAGATGCATATTATTTTCTGTTATGAGATGGATTGGCTTAGAATGTGTGTTCTAAATTATGATTATTTAGAACAAAGAGCATTATTCAAAAAACATCCCTTGTTTCTAAGGTCTTAAAATGGAGATGTTATATCTTGGTATCGTAACCGAAGGTTACATCTCTTGGATCTATTGTGTCCATAAATTGGTAAAAATGAAATTTTATTGTTAAAAGAAAATGGTTAGAACAAGAGGAAATGTTGTAAACAACCCACCACCGGTGGAGAAGCAGCATTACTACCCAAATACTGATGAGATCCTTGCTGCCCTATTGGACACGAGATCGTCTGCAAGCTATAGACTATCTAACCTTCTTCGGGCCTATGGACTATCTAACCCAATTTCAGTTTGGTCTTAGACTAAGGCAAGTGTATCACCATTACAACGAACCGCATGTTCCTAAATAAGGGGTATTTTTATTCATTCTTATCTTTTATGAGCACTGAGGTTTTGGAAGTCTGTTGTAGACTTATCCTCTTGGTAATATCCTTCTTTTCTTTCTGAACTAGGCAAAAGGAATTACTTACTAGCTTCGGATATTGAATCTACCAATATTGTATCCTTATTGTGTTAGGTAAAATGTGAACTTTGTTCATCTTTCTTACTTCTTGGGACTGTTTCATTCAATTCAATCCATGTTCCATACTTTGTTTGGAATTTTTGTTAAGCATGGTAGAGACTGGACTTGTTTGTTATGTTCTTGTTTTGATCTTGTTCTCTTTCTAAACATGCTTAAATATTTGAGTGAATAATCTCTCCCTCCTTATATTTTCCTTCTATATGTAATCTGGGTAAGGGATCTATCTATTTTGGTTTGTTATTATTGCCTTCACCGGGTTTTTCTTCTAGAATTAAGTCTATTTGCGATTGGACGAGTTAAGATGAAGATGAGGTTACTTAGATGGATTATTTTGTATGAATGGAAACTATTATGAGCAAGTATATTGTTTGGAAAAATTATTGGAGTGGTTGAAGGAGCAGAAGCGGATTGTTAAATCTAATTATTCTACTCTTTTGACTTAAACTTTGGTAATGACGTATCTCTTTGGGGATTGTGTGCTTAGTTCCAATTGCATGCCAAATTTATCTTTCCTTTGTTGAAATCTATTTAGTTCTGAACTTGAATTTAATTAGTTTCTAATTTTGAATTTTAATTATAGTATTCTTACATCGAAACTCTTTCCAAGATAAGATGTTAGAACTATCCTAAACTTACTCCTATGTTTGTAGTTGATCTTGGCATCCCAGATTTAAGATGAATCTAGGTGGATAGATATGTTGGAATGGAAATACTATTGTTCAATCTAATGTTGAACTATTCCTATGAAATTGTAGGGACAATTATCTTCTCAGGTTAGATAGGAATAATTGAGAAGTAAATCATGTAGAACAAAATATGAAAGGAAAAGTGTGTTTTCTTTGAAATAGTTCTTATCCGGAATATTTAGGTAAAACAATAAGTAAAAATGAATTTATTTATATCATGAATTATTCTTAATTATGATATAGTTTACCACCTATTTTCTCTCTCTCATTTGTGAATGGTGATTTCTTTTGTTATGTATTTCTGTATTGTTCTGGACTATTTCATAACAACAGAGTTCTCTTTATGAAACAGTTAGCTAAAGGCACATCGTTTTAATGTTTATTTTTTATCATGCTCGATTCATTATGAGTTGGCCCATGCTAGAAATTTTGCATATGGACCTCGTAAGTGATGAAAGGAGAAAATATCTTTAGGATGTTACATTTGATTACCAAAGAGACTGGATATTTTATGATGAAATATGTATCATTATTGAGATGTATTTTGTTGAAATGAAATTTTTACTTGTAATGGATTTTGTGCTTGAATTGATTTTAGAAATGTCTAAAGTGCTTGGACTTATAATGTATCAAT
Organism: Taxus wallichiana var. yunnanensis; assembly: GCA_018340775.1. Taxonomy (NCBI): domain Eukaryota; kingdom Viridiplantae; phylum Streptophyta; class Pinopsida; order Cupressales; family Taxaceae; genus Taxus; species Taxus wallichiana. Next base: position 637,994,656 of record CM031235.1, read on the forward strand.
TCCATTTCAAGAAATAAAGATTTTGGGTTTCTTTTGAACTTGATGATTAATCTTTTTGGGTATTTTGTTAAGGAAATTATAATCTTATCTCTACTTTCTTTATATCTATAAGTAATATACCCTCTTGGGTTGATTTAAAATGAATAAAGGTTAAGGGTACTAGATATACCACCCTCTTAATTAAATGCAACTTATTAAACTTGAATTTTGTGATTGGCCATTCAATTAAATCATTATGGCTTTACTAAAACAATGTATTAGGACAAATGAAACCATGATGATAACTTGTAAAATGTAATGGGGTTCCATATGAACATTAATACTTTATAAGAAAAAGGGAAGGCAACTTCCCCGCTAATGATTATTAGACTGCTTTTAAAACCTCTTGGAAATAAATCTAAAATTTGTCTTTGATAGTAGAGGGTGTGCTTCCTCTCGATGAGTTCCTTAAATAGAATTAGGAATGTAGAAAAGGAACTTTAAATATATTAGACTTCATTCCATTGAAGTCTAATATAAAAATAAATTTATCTCGACCTTATGTAAGTTTTAAGGCTTGGGTTGGTGAGTAAATAACAACATTGTTATGTATGTTGAATATGTTATGTGAAACATAAATTAAAAATGTTAATGGATTAAAAATCAAAACTTATGAAATGGTTAGGAGGCAGATGTATCTACATACCAACTCTAATTTTAGTTTTTACTTGAAACCCTAATGGTTAATGAACCTAATTGTTCAATAGGGCTGCTGAAATTAACCCTTAATAAGGAAAAATTAATAAGTCTTTAACTTTTTTCTATGATATGTTCATCTAGATGAGGTAAACTCAATCTAGATGTTGGCACACACCAACTATAGTACAGTACCTTCATGAAGACTTGGGTCCTCATGAGGATATTGTGTTGCAATTGGACCTGTTGCAACACCCTTCAGAGTTTAATCATTGAAATCTACATAAATATGACTTGGTCACATTTCTTCCCTAGGTAGAGTTAGGGGTATGATCTAGTGTCGAGGTCAACTCACGATGACTTAGGGTAACTAGACACATGTAATAAACTTAGGTTGATTAGGTTTATCTATGTAACCTTAGTCACCATGAGCACTCCTCCACACTAGACAATGTTTCTCACATTTGCTAGGGCTACACCTTGAACAAGTGGACTGATAGAAGTCAGTGAAGACCATTCTAGATAATAGATGAAGTGAGGTGAAGGACGTATTCCATTTGATGAGTATGTCATCCAGGAATATAAACATGAACAATAGTTTAAAAATCTTTTTCCAAAGTATCACAAGTTGTTGTTTGCATTGTCATATGTCACCTAGTTTAAGAAGTTGGATTTCAGATGAATATTGTAACAAATATTTAGATAGACCTCTTAAACAAAACAATTAATATCATGAATAGGGTAAGGGAGCCAAGTATACATGGTATAAAAATTATTAATTTAACATGAGAGATCGGTATGATACCAAGTCATGGAATGAGAGATCGGTGTTTCGCGAGTCATTTGGTTGCATATGGTTTTCTATTATGATATGGATTGGCTTAGAATGTGTGTTCTAAATTATGATTATTCAGAACATAGAACATTATTTTAAAAAATCATTTTTTTCTAAAGTCTTAAAATGGAGATGTTACATCTTGATATCGAGCTTAAGGTTGCGTTCTTGGACCTATTGTGCCCATAATCTTATAAAAACTTAAGTTTTCTTGTTAACAAAAAATGGTTAGAATGAGAGGAAATGCTGCAAATAACCCACCACCTAATGAAGAAGCAGCTATGCGCTAAATACTCGATGAGATCCTTATTTCCCTCTTAGACACAAGATATCGTCTCGGCTATACTTGAACAACAAGTAATGTGTAATGAGGAGGAAGAATATGTTGGTAATAACAATCATCCACCTCCGTGGACAATGCCAATGTTAGGAATTTGTGCGTTGATAACAATAATGCAGCCAATGTTAATGCAAATGCACCTAATCAACCTGAGAATAAAAAAGGCTAGATTGGCATTGAAACTCACTAATGACATAAAAGGATAAGTCCACCCAAGTTTGATGGCACTACACTAGGAGATGGAGCTGAGAACTAGCTCAATGAAATGGAGAAGTACTTTGCAATAAGGAACTTCTCTGAGGAAACAAAAGCAATATGGGGAGCTTATCATCTTTCCCATGAGGCATCTTCTTGGTGGGATAACCATAAGGCTGAGTTAAACATTGATGAAACAAAAATCTTTTGGGATAAAAAATTTTTAAAAAAATTGCAACAATGGCTGCCACAACTTTACTATGATCAGAAAATGACTGAATTTCAGAACTTAGCTCAAGGAAAGTTAATTGTAATAAAGTACTAGGAGAGATTTACTAAGCTCCTTAAGTACATAACTCAAGATTGTTGGTCCGAAGATGTCGCGTGGACAGATCTATGGATAGACGAGCCAGTGTTGCGGGGCTTAGCCCTCTTTGAGACAAAGAAAGTGAAACGGTTTATTGCTATTTCTACTAAGCAGGAACCTATGCAAGTCTCACGATTCGCCTTGGGGTTGGGATCTCATCCCAAAGAGAGTGTTCCTGTGCTGCGAAAAGAAAGGAATGAAAGAGGGAGAAGAGAAAGAATAGATCCAAAGGGAGAAAAGAAATGAATTCCAAAGCAGAAGGGTCAGAAGATTTATGCTTTTAGTTTGGTAGTAAACAGAGCCAAACCTACTTGCATAAATAAACAAAGCAATACTGATAAACAAATGACGGAAAAGTAGATATGAATCCAACAGATTAAACACATACAGATCTAACGTAAGAAAGATCTAATGTATAACACAGCTATTGAGCACAAAGTCTGAATAATTGTATTACTTGTTCTTTTCTGTTACAAGAAAGCTCAAAGTCTTTCTCTCCTCACTTCTATTTCTATCTAAAAAATGTTCACCCCGAATACAACAAGTATTCTCATATTTATAGAAGATGAGGGAGAGAGAAGGCAAAATGGAGCCAACCACTTATTTACAAAGATATTTACAAAATATCTAAAAGTCATGTTGACTTTGACAACTTGGTGGATGACATCATCCCATGATGCAACATGGATGATGTCATCATTTGTGCCAACACATTTTAGACATTTCAAAAGAAAGCTCTGAGAATAGAGAGAAGAAGAAGAAGAAGAAGAAGAAGAAGAAGCTACTCATCATCATCATCCTGCGGCCGAAAAGGGGGCCTGCTTTTCGATGTCGCTCAGTGTGATGATATGTGGAACTCGAGCGCGTATTCCAAAAATTGCTGATCATCGCCCAAATTGATCCCGTGATGGATCCTTGTGCCGCTTCACCGATTGCTTCACAAGTCTCCCGCTCGTCTATGAGCTTCTCCGGAGTTTGGAATAATTCTTCTCCGCCTCGATAAGGAACCCGATGAAGTCCCTACAGCCAAGAGGTTGTTGATAGATTCAAGTGTCTAATGTGACCTCTCGGCCCGTCCCGAGAAGCTATCTCCTCAAGATCCGGATAGTGTCATCACCGATCTTAAGGTAAGGGAAGGAGTGAGCAACCCCGGGAGTCATGGCGAGGACAATTTTCTCCATTTGATGCATTGCATCCAGGCCTCTTCCTTTACCTTGTCTATCTTTTCTAAAAGAAATTCCACTGATCTATCCGATAGTCCAGAGTGGACATAGTTTTATTGAGGGCCCTGGATGACCGAAGACTCCGAACTTGACTGCATCTTCGATCGAACAAATCAAACATTTGTTGGAAGGTCTGTGGCCGGAGTCTCAAGCATGTTCTAACTCTTCTCGATATCGGACTTGCTAATGCTTGGAGTTCCTTATTCACCTTCTCGATGTTTAAGTATAAACTGATATACTCAGCGATTACTTTTTCACTATCCTTGAGGATCTGGCTCCTCCAAGTAAAAACAGCCATACCTTGCTCGCCGATCTTTGAATACTCATTGATCTTTTCCCGACCGAGCAGCTCAGAGTTTCGGGCGCGATTGTGGGAGGTGCACTCCCATCTTCTCGTAAGGCTTCAAGCAGTACTTGTTCTCGCGCTCCTTCGCAGCCTTTTCTCCTCTTTTGTTTCCTGAAGCTTTTGCAGAGTGCATCAACTGCGGAAAGAGCTTCCCCCTGGAGACTTTCTGAGGATGTCCCCATTGTGACTTGAGTCACGGTGAAATCTGTCGGAGACAGATCTTCTTTCTCTTTGAGAGGGTTGGGGTACGCTATTTCCATGACTCTCTCACCCGCAGCGCTCTTTGAGAAGCGTGTAACCGGCTTGTGCTTCTTTGCTCCTTTAGCCGGAATGACCGAAAAGTCCATCGGAGCGATGGGAACTTTCCTCTTTTGTTGGCTCAGCTGCTGAGAGATCCAAGCTGGTCCTATAGAAGAAGGACCAGAGACAGAGGGGGAGGCAGCAACGGTAGAAGAGGGGAAAAACGTGGAGACACGCGGCGGCGGCATGGAAAGAATAGCCGAAGAAATGTCCACGGGAGGAAGGGGAACCGCAACTGTAGAAGACATAGGAAGGGAAGGGAGCTCGGAGATGAGGGAAGAAATAGAGGAAGACAAATCAGCGAGGGAGGAGAAGATAGATGAAGAAGCAGGGGAAAGGGTAGAAGAAGGGGCAGAGGACACGACCAAAGGGGTGGTCGTTTGAGTCACTCGAGGAGGGGAAGGAAGAGAAGAAGAAGGGATAGAAGGGACCTCTGAAGTTGTAGCGACGCCGACATCCTGGGTGGATGGGCGTATAGGACTATCCTCTGTCAATTCTTTTCCTCGCGAATCCAAAGTTATTACTTGTTCAGCTCAAGGAAGAGGACTTTCGGGGCTTCCTCCGAATGGTGCTAGGCTCACCTTCTCGCACCTTTGTCTTTCACCGCTTCTTTAACCTTCGAGGCACGTTACCCAAAGGGGAAGTTGTGAAATCTACCCCGAGGTAGATTAGTCCGTTCATGCGGCACCAATGCTCTGTTCTCCGCATAGTCTCCTTGACCCTCTCCTCAATTGTTTGAGGAGACTTATTCCTGTCAATGGCCGGGAAGGGCCAATTGTCCCCATCTGTGTCATTATACACCTTATCTACTTCATCTTCCGTAGTCTGGAAGCCTTCGGGGACAATGGCCACTCCGTATTGGATGATTTCCTCCAATGCTAAGCGCGAATGATCCTTTCTTCTGAGTTCCACCTCATGGAGAACGTCAATGTAAATATCCTCAATTTGAGGGACATGGATCGGATCGAGCTTCGCTTTTGGCAGGCAGCTTCTTGGGTCGAAGGTAGGCCTGGCTGGAAAGTCATGCTTCAAATTGAGTAGCTCCAGCTCTGCGAACATTTCCTTCACCTTATGGTAGGAGGAGCATGTGTACCGGCCCACTGTGAGGGGGAAAGGAGTTCCACCCTTCTTTCTTTTGAGGCACTTTTCATGGTACGTGACCAGCTGTCTTGATAGTTCTAATAGAATCAGCCTTGGTCCAAAGATACCCGGTAGCTCCGGTTGGCTCTCCCAAAAAGTTGGCAGCCCTTAGATAGGTGAACGTGGGAAATTGGGTGAATAGGGCCCCCATTTCTCTCGTGGATCGCCACTATGTTCTCGGGTTGTCCTGGCTTATGAGTCATGTTTGGCCTCGAGGCAGATGACATGATAGAAGAATGCATCGTTAACTTTTGTGAAATGTTGGATGCTATTCTTCACCTCAGCTCACTGGATAGTAATCAAATATCTTGGCTCGAGGCCATACTCCACTTTCGGTTCAGCCCCGGATAATCCCATTCACGACGCTGGCAGAACAGACTACATAGGAGTTCATATGGAACACTCTGTTGTGGCGAACCGTCAGCTGCCGTAGATGATGTCATTGCCGATTATTTCACCCCAAAGAAAAGCGCTGATCGGGCAAATTCTTATTCATTGTCTCCGTGTACCCGCAAAGATCCACTTATGGAAATAGTGGGCATCCGAAAGCCCAAGACTCGCTCAGAAGGTGATAGTATCACTGAGTTCCTCTGAGAAATCACTGCGGTGGATAGTCTGAGGCCACCGGGTCACCGCCTTCTTATTCTTTAGGTAGACCTCATTCATCAACTGCATGCACTGGTTTTCGTTGTCTTCCCAGGCCTTGATGCATTCTCGTTGGCTAACAGCCACGTAGTTCCGGTGATGAGGGATGCCGAGCATTATTTCAAAATGACGGGCAGTGAGGTTTATGACTACCTCGCCCTTGCTATTCTCGACACATCTTGTGTCTTTGTTGTAACATTGGGCAATCACCATCATGAATTCGTTGTTGACAAATGGGCCGACGGGATTCCTCCAGCTGAAGCGCGTGTGGCACTACCTATTAACTTGTCCATCCATGGACTCCTCAGAACTTTTTGAGTCCTAACCCGTAACTCATCCATGTCAATGTGACCCACCCGTAGTCTCGACATCCATACCGCACTCACCTATGATTCGGCATCCCGACTCTCCGATATTTGTATTTCATCTCTTCTTCCGTCGCCTTAGCTTTTCCTCTGGTTTGGTGGGCTTTTTTGACGAGACATGTGTTCTTTCGAACTCAGTTGCTGATCTGCACGAAGAAGAAGTGAGACCCAATCCAAAAAGGTTGAATTAGTCATTTGATCTTCCATTGGAAAGCTAGCAGAAGAAAGAGTTAGAGATTTTAAGGCTCAGGGCGCAGGAAAAATGCAACTGGCAGGCCAAATAGATAAGGCGCACAGAAAAAGAGTGTTGCAGAGGTTATACTGGCGCCAAAGGCGCATGGCGCATGGATGAAGCAGGTTGCATTTTATAGCAGGGCGCACAGGAATGTGTGTTACATTGGGGTTCGGTGTGCCTTTTGGCGCATAGGAAGATTGTGTAACATTAACAAATGGTGCGCCAAAGGCTTTGGCGCGGCGCATGAAGGTTTTACACAACATTATGTTACTGCAATGGAGGATGCGCCCGCGCCTTGATAGCTTTATACTTGCGCGCAGAAGGCTTGTGTTGCATGAAAGCTGGGTGCGCCCTTTGCGCATGGAAACATTAAAGATGGATAAAGGTGCGTAAAAGGCTTTTAAGGAGGCGCGGGATTTAGACTCAGAAGATGAAAAAAGGCGCGCCATTGAGGGCGCATGAGTTCTAGGTGCATCATGACAAGAGGGTGTGCTATCGCGGGTTTGGGTTATGTAACATGGCGGGTAAGTGCGCCGAGGGGCGAAACTATTTTTGCTGCAACAAAACGTGCTGCGCCTACGTAACTACACTAACTACTCAAATATTTCATTCTTTCTTCCACTTCAAAGATAGCATGGACAAAGGGTTTCATATAAAAATTCTAGCAGACCAAGCCCATTCAAAACATCTCCCTTTTAGTAGATCTCGAAAGAGGGAGGAAGGAAGGAGGAAAGAAAAAGGAATACAGACAAAGACAGGGAAACCAAGCTCAAACATATCTCACTTAAAACAGCCAGCAAATCAAAACGTAGACCAAGAAACGCCTACCCAAGAACACGTACTCAAGAACACGAAAGCACAAAATGGAAAAGAGGGAGAACCTCTTACCTCGAATATATAGCAAAAATCTGAAGAGCGGGTCCACAGGGCGATGACAACGACAGAGCAGAGCTGACAAATCCAGAGCAATCACGTGCTTGAAAAAAGGAATGAAAATGACATGGGCGCGCACTGATATTTATAGAAAAACTTGTCATCAATGTGCCAACCACTTTTGAAATGGCGCATGAAAACTGCGCCGTCGGGGGAAAGTGTGCGCCTTTTCGCGCACGAAAGTATTCGACAACAAGAAGAATGAGCGCCTTTCGCGCACCGTATGTATTTCGACATGAAGTTATGTGCGCCTTTGGCGCACCAAAACTTGGTGTAACACATAGATTATGCGCCCTTTCGCGCACCGAAGACGTGTTAACATGGAAAACCATGTGCCAAAGGATTTTAAGGGGGCACCAAAACTTGGTGTTACAAGGAAAATCCATGCGCCCGCCAAAAAAGGCTCAAAAAGACCAAGTTCGAAAACTAGATTTCCTGAAGGGATTTTATGACATTTCGAACGTGAAGGATCCCTAACGAGGATCAAACAAAATTTTCGGTATGGTTATCAGTAAAATTGCCCTTGTCAATTTTACGGGATAACAAGTATCAAACTAACGAGAAGTTCAGGATATTACGGGATAACAAGTATCAAACTAACGAGAAGTATCAATTTTACTGATAACAAGTATCAAACTAACGAGAAGTATCAATTTTACGGGATAACAAGTATCAAACTAACGAAGAAGAAGTGAGACCCAATCCAAAAAGGTTGAATTAGTCATTTGATCTTCCATTGGAAAGCTAGCAGAAGAAAGAGTTAGAGATTTTAAGGCTCATGCTGAAAATGCAATCTGGCAAAGCAAATAGATAAGGCGCATTGTAAAAGAGTGTCTGCAGAGGTTATACTGGTGCAAAGGCGCATGGCGCATGGATGAAGCAGGTTGCATTTTATAGCAGGGCGCACAGGGAATGCGTGTTACATTGGGGTTCGGTGCGCCTTTTGGCGCATAGGAAGATTGTGTAACATTAACAATTGGTGCGCCAAAGGCTTTGGCGCGCGGCGCATGAATGTTTTACACAACATTATGTTCGCAATGGAGGATGCACCCGCACCTTGATAGCTTTATACTTGTGCGCATAAGGCTTGTGTTGCATGAAAGCTGGGTGCGCCCTTTGGCGCATGGAAACATTATGCAGCATGGATAAAGGGTGCGTCAAAGGCTTTTAAGGAGGCACGGGATTTAGACTTGTAGCATGCAAAAAGGGCGCGCCATTGAGGGCGCATGAGTTCTAGGTGCAGCATGACAAGAGGGTGCGCCATTGGCGTGGGTTTTGGTCATGTAACATGGCGGGTAAGTGCGCCGAGGGGCGCAACTGTTTTTGTTGCAACAAAACGCGACAGTGCGCCACAGAACTACACTAACTACTCAAATATTTCATTCTTTCTTCCACTTCAAAGATAGCATGGACAAAGGGTTTCATATAAAAAGTCTAGCAGACCAAGCCCATTCAAAACAGCTCCCTTTCAGTAGATCTGGAAAGAGGGAGGAAGGAAGGAGGAAAGAAAAAGGAACAGGACAGCGCAGGGGAAACCAGCTCAAACATATCTCACTTAAAACAGGCCAGCAAACCAAAACATAGACCAAGAAATGCCCAGACCAAGAACACAAAAGCACAAAATGGAAAAGAGGGAGAACCTCTTACCTCGAATATATAGCAAAAATCAAGAGCGGGTCCACAGGGCGATGACAACGACAGAGCAGAGCTGACAAATCCAGAGCGATCACGTGTTTTGACAAAAAGGAATGAAAATGACATTGGGCGCGCACTGATATTTATAGAAAAACTTGTCATTAATGCGCCAACCACTTTTGAAATGGCGCATGAAAACTGCTGTCGACAGGGGAAAGTGTGCGCCCTTTGGCGCACGAAAGTATTCGACAACAGAAGAATGAGTGCGCCTTTGGCGCACCGTATGCATTGTCGACATGAAGTTATGTGCGCCCTTTGGCACACCAAAACTTGGTGTAACACATAGATTATGTGCGCCCTTTGGCGCACCGAAAGACGTGTTAACATGGAAAACCATGCGCCAAAGGCTTTTAAGGGGGCGCACCAAAACTTGGTGTTACAAGGAAAATCCATGCGCCCAGCCAAAAAAGGCTCAAAAAGACTAAGTTCGAAAACTAGATTTCCCGGGAAGGGATTTTACGACGTTTCGAACGCGAAGGATCCCTAACGAGGGATCGAAACAAAATTTTCGGTATGGTTATCGGTAAAATTGCCCTTGTCAATTTTACGGGATAACAAGCTGGCTCCTTCTGGGGACTACTCCTGAGCGAACTCGGGGGTAGAGAATCCCAGATCACATGTGCCTATCCATTGGGTAACAGAGTCAAAAACAAGGGGGACCGGAGGGAGAACGAAAGAAACACACGACAAACCGAAAGCAAACACACGACGAAAGCAAACACACAACAAAAAGCAAACTGTACAAAGAAGAGAGCAAGCTCTACTTCCTGAAGATCTTGAGATGTTGCCCGCTATAGGGAAGCGGGAGTTCAGCTCCATCCAGATACGAGAGATAGAAACTATTCTCTCCATTGAGTTGCTTGATTTTGAAGGGCCCTCTCCATAGGGAATCAAATTTTCCGTGCATGCCCTTTGGCTCTCTTCGCTTGTCCCATAAGAGGACGAGATCTCCCACTTGAAAATTTCTCTGCTTGGCCTTCTTGTCAAAAAGCCTCTTTACTTGATTCTGATGTTCAGTGATCCTGTCGACCACTCTTACTCTCTTTTCTTCAAGTTCCGCCAGATACATAATTCTCTTTTCTAGAGAACTCTGAAAAGTTTCATCTTCGATCACTCGTGCCAAGCGTAGAGCAGGAAGTTCAGCAGAAATGGGAAGTTCGGCATCAGTGCCATATAACACTTGAAAAGGTGACATGCCGAGAGATCTCTTGGGGGTAATGCGGTCCGCCCACAAAGCGTCGTACAAAGACTTGTGCCACATCCGCTGATTCTCATCTACTAATTTCCGTATGATGGTCACCAAGTTCTTATTACTGGATTCCGCCTGACCATTTCCCTGGGGGTAATAATCCGAGGCATGTGCTAAAGTTATCCCATATTCATAGCAAAAACTAATAACTTCTCGGGAGGAGAAGTTAGAAGCATTATCAGCAACGATTTTGTTTGGAACGCCGAACCTGACAATGATATTTTCTTTGATAAAACTGCAAACCACCTCAGAAGTGGCATGCTTGACGGGTATGGCTTCCACCCACTTGGTGAAGTAATCCGTTGCTGTAAGGACATAGCTATGTCCGGGCGCCGATTGAGGATTGAGTGCGCTAATAAAATCAATTCCCATTGCTCGAATGGTTCATTAATGATGACCGCCTTAGGGGAAGGGCAGCCAACTTGGGCTTGCCGACAAATTATCGACATGGTGGCTCACACTTTGCCACCTGTAGCCGCATCTTGAAAGAGCGCCGCCAATAATACTCAGCTCGAATGATCTTATGTGTTTGTCACGGAAGAAGAAAATGGCCTCCACAGCTGAATTGTGAAAACTTTTCTAGCAGCTTTAGCTTTGCTGGGGCTTGTCAACACATCGCAGAAGACACCGCCTATCCCGCGCTTATATAAACCATCATCCCATATGACATATTTAGCTGCTCCGAGCTTTATAGTGCGCTTCTCTCTTGCAGCTTAGGTGCATTGGGCATTCGCCGTAGGTAAGGAAGAAAGCAATGTCTGAGTACCACTCTGAGTCACTAGTTGCAGAACAAATGTAACTAGAGGCAGAGAATCGTGCTCCTCTGAGGGCTTTGCTCTTTCACAAGACATCCTCTTTTCCTTTAGGATTTTCTAAATTTTCATTTTCAGCCATTAGCCGACACATGTGCCTTGCTCTCTCACTAGCTTGGTAGGTTTAATATCCAGGTCATATTCCTGGACCTTTGCGATCCAATTCCCTCTCAAGCTTCCTAACTCCTGCTGAGTTAGAATTGATTTCACCGCGGTGTCGGGAACCAGCACCACCGTATGCGAGTTTAGAATGTAGTACCTGAAATTCTTCACTGCTTTGACAACGGCAAAGGCATGCTTTTCCAATTGAGTCATCTTCAACTCGTGAGGCTTGAGGGGAGAACTCATGAATGCAATCGGGGATTCAATGTCTTCTGAATTCTTTTGCATTAAGATTGCAGACACAGTATGTTCTGATGCGTAGCTATACATGATGAAGTGCTTGGAGAAGTCGGGACATACCAGGACTGGTGCATGGGCAACAGAAGTTTTTATTTCTTCAAATGACCTTTTCCCTTCTTCACTCCATCTGAAAGTTGGTGATCCCTTCATCATGTTCAAGATGTGGCAGTCTTCTCTGCAAAGTCAGAAAAAATGCCTAAGAAAGTTCACCTTTTCAAGAAAGAATGAACACTTGCCTTGTCAGAGGCAAAGTAAGGCTCAATAGCCTTAACCCTTTTAATATCTATCTTCGTCCCTTCTTTTCGCTAACCACGTGCCCTAGCAACTTCCTTCCGTAACTCCAAAACGGACTTTTTGGGATTTAGGGAAATTCCATGTTCGGCAGACTGCCAATACTTGCTCCAAGTGATCACAATGATCACTTCGTTGTTTAGAGAACACGGTTAAGTCATCCTAGATAAACTACAATGAATTTTCCCATCATACCTTTAAATGCGAAGTCCATGGCCCGTTGAAAAGTAAGCACTGCATTAGTCGTGCCAAAAGGCATCCCTCGTAGGCAAATGTACCCTGAGGAGTAGTGAATGTTGTTTTGAATTGATCTTCAAAGCGAGACTTCAATCCGATCAGAGCTTGAAAACCATCAAGCATGGGACAAGATTTCCGATCCGCCATTCATTTGCTTGCGTAACTTGATCCATTATCTAAGAGGGTAGTTATGTTTCAAATAAGCTTGATTCAAGTTTCTAAGTCTACGCATATGTGTATCTCACCGCTTTTCTTGCAGACCTGGGCACAATATTGGCTACCCAAGTGCTGTGATGGATAGGGAAGATGATTCTCTTGCCTAAAGCATCTTTGAATTTCAGCTCTGGATGGTGCCCAAATCTTCGGATTATAGTGCCTTTGCTTCGCAAAAGGCTTTGACATCTTCTTTCAACGGTATGTCATGCTGAATGTCCTTTAGCTTGAAGGACTTTAGATCGGCATAGACCATGCCAACACATCTATATATTTCTTCAAAGAACTTGACAAATTTCCGCTTCTTCAGTGTGTGCAACATTTGCCAATGTTTACAAATTCGGATGTGCCTCGTAACCTATATTGACGTTCTGCTTTTCGGGACGAGTCAGAACATCTTACTTCGCCTTTTTCATAAAACGGTCGTGCCTATCAAACAAGCACTCCAGAGAAACCAGGCCCTTCGGAATTTTATTTCCTTTGAGCTGACATATGCCGTCTTTCTCTTCTCGATTCATGGTTTTGACTTTCGATTGATTCACGGATGTAGAGGTGGATCCTTCAAATACAACTCATCAAAATTTTCTGATTTTTCTAGAAAGGCAATGAGGTGATTATCATCATTGAATACCTGCCAATGCTGAGAGTTGTCTGGCACGATCGGGTGGAAAACCACTTCAATGGTGTATTTGTTCGTTTTCAAACCCGGGTGCGGGAGCATGAGAGATGCTGAAATGGCCAATGAATCGGCCATATCATTTTGAGCTCCTGGAATTGCCCCTCATCGAAAAGGCATAAAATTCCTCAATGCTGTCCCATACATGCGTTACGGTAGTGCCTGAGCCTCTCATTTTTCACTTGGTAAATCCTTTTGACTTTCAAATTTTTAATTCCTCTTTCCTTTGCGGCTTTGCATACCGAGCAACAGAGATTCATACTCAAAGGTATTGTTAGTGTTGAAAACTACGATTTGAAAGAAAGAGGAATTACCTCCTCTTCGGGAGATATTAGCACAATTCGGCGCCACACCCATTAGTCGCAAGAATCGCCATCAAATCGCAAGGTCCAGATCTCATTAAGATCCTTTTCTTGAACAAAACGTCCGTTGTACCCTGCTCTCGGTAGATAAGAAGTAATTCCCCAACCCTGATGATTCAAAAAGGATTTGAGCTTTGGGGTCTTCAGAGCTAGTGACCAAGTACTTCTTTTGGGATTCCGGCTCTAAAGTTTGCATTACGCCTTTGACTGGAATTCTAGCTTTAGACCAGTCCATGTGAATTTCTCCACCAACTTCCGCAAAAACTCCTTCCCAAAGAAAATTCCATAGGTCACCGGAATGTCAGCCGACGAGAACGGTCATCTTTACCTCTTTTCAGGAATGCCGCGAACGCAAATTGCGCGTCTTTCGATTTGGCCAATCAATGGCACTTGCTTGGTTTCCAATGAATAACACCGCCAAAGGTTTGGTAAGAGTAAGGCCCAAAGCATGGGCGACTTTTGCACGGCATGACGTTGTCGAAGCTCGAGAATCAATTATACTGGTTGCAGCCAACTTATGGCCGTTGATTAGAGAGAGAGATAGAAAGGTTCTATCTTGCTCGATGCAGATGTGAAGCAACATTTATGTGGGATTCAGGGGAGTGGAAAGGATTCCTTTGGGGAAACCTTTTTAGACGTAACATGCTTAACTCGAATATATTTAGTTAATCTTACAAGTTGCTCGGGATTGACCAAGGTACTCAACTTTGTACATTTGGATCTTGGTCTTTTTTGCATGATCTATTATATCGAATGCGCCAAGGGTCATGCGTTGGTGAGGGAATGAGTCCTTCACTTCGCGATGGTGGAACAGGTTATTGATCTTGATAGGAACATGAGGGGGCTGATTCTTGAGGAGAGATGGGCGGAAAGGACTTCTTTGGAAAATACTTAGCAGGAAGTTGAGTAGGAGAGGGGATTACCTCTTTTAACAATGGCTGGAGGTGTGTTTGACACGACCTTCTCCTTCGCACATGGGCAGCGATTTCCGCTTCTTTTCCTCTCGAGCGGGTAAAAACAAAGATATGATTGTCCGCTTGCATAGCCTTGAGTACTCTCTTCTTAATCAGATTCATCCTCATCAAATTCCATGTATCCAATAGTGGAGTCGCCACCGGCTCACCGACATCTTGATCATCTTCGCCTTGAGGTGAAGATTCTTCATAAGCATCGCTCTTCCTCTTCAATTTCGGCCAAAGCATTGACTGGGAGGAGCTTCAAGCGCCAACCGTGGAGTAGTTGCAGTAGACGTGGTCTTTGTGAAACATTGTTGGGAACAAAACTCCTTCGTGGAACGCCTCAGATGAGGAACTAGGAGCCGGGCCAATCGCTTTTTCAATGCGAGCAGATCATTCGCCATCTTTTGGAATGCTGGATCGATGAAGTAGTAGGCAAGGATCTCAAGATTTGGACTTTGACGATTCCTTTCTCAACTCGCCGATATTATCAAATTGTCTTCTATCCGGATGGTATGGCATGAAATGAGCGAGAGGTAGAGTAGCTACTCGCTCAAGGAGCAAGAAGCTAACTTTTGAGCTCATGGCGTTCACGAAGAAACACTTCGATTCTCTCGTGTTGGAAGCATGGCAAAGAGGGACACGGTTGATTAATGCATCAACCGGTGACAAAATCGCGCATAGTCTCATTGGCCTCTTTCTTCAGGTGGGTGATCCGTGATAGCAATGCAAATGCATCTTCTGAAGGCTTGTATCTGTCTTCAAAAGCTTCCCGCAAGGTTGCCCAACTGGTGATAGATGCGGCCGGCAAATGCTGAAACCATTCAGGTGCGGGCCCTTGTAGAGTCTCCAGAAAAAGGCGAACCGACACATCTTCGTGAGTCACGTCCAAAATACTGCATGACATAATGAAAGCAGATATGTGGGAATCCGTGCTTTGATTTCCGCTCCCGTCGAATTTGGGAAAATTCTTTCTGTTTCCGTGAGGGAGCGCGTGAACTGGATGTGGTAATGCGAGAGGACCCATAGCATTTCCCCATGGTACCGCCATTTGAAAGGCTGGAAAAAGCACACGAGCTGGGAGGGTGGTTCCACTGAGCAGCAAGGCACTACAAAGGGATGTAGATGTTCCTTGCAAAAGACTTTTTCTTCGTGGAGGTGAGACACTCCTGGATGACCGGCTAACCGAGCTTAGCGCTGAAAAACGTGCCGGTGTCACGCTGAAATTGTGCCTTTGAAGCAGATCGAAAGTAGGATCAACTTCTCCACGGGCTCTCCTGCTGCGCGTAAAAGGTTCACTTGCCAGCGTACCTTCCAGATCTGTGATATTATGGCGTAGATTTAAACTTTATTTTTGGGTGTACTTGCTGATTTTCTGGTTTTTCTGACAAAAACCAGCAGCATGCACTTTTCTGGATATTTAAATACTATCCTCTTCGAAGAACCGATTGCGGTTAATGACAAATAGCAGCGAGGATAAGATGGCAGGGAAGAATAGCAGGCTGATTTTCAGATCTGATTTTTAATTTTTCAGAGGGTTTCAAACTTTTTAGAAAACAGTCAAAAACTCAGATCTACGGAAAAATGTTAACTTTGATAAAAACTCAGCGAACTAAAGATCTGTAACTATGCCCGATCTACGGATCTCAGAAGAAAATTTTCAGTTTTAGGCACTTTTGCAAATTTTTGGATTTTCAACAAAAAGTGCAGATTTGCAAACAGGCAGTGATTTTCTTATATTTTTCTGATTTTATATTATACCACCACCATAGATCTGACAGATCTATCCACTCCCCAATGAGTCGCCAAAACTGTTATCCAAGATCGTCTGTCGCATGGACAGATCTATGGATAGACGAGCCACACAGTGTTATAGGGCTTAGCCCTCTTTGAGACAAAAAGCGAAACTCGTTTATTGCTATTTCTACTAGCAGAACCTATGCAAGTCTCATGATTCTTCCTTCGAGGTTGGGATCTCATCCCAAAGAGAGTGTTCCAGTGTCAGAAAAGAAAGGAATGAAAGAGGGAGAAGAGAAAGAACAGATCCGAAGGGAGAAAAGAAATGAATTCCAAAGCAGAAGGGTCAGAAGATTTATGCTTTTAGTTTGGTAGTAAACAGAGCCAAACCCACTTGCATAAATAAACAAAGCAATACTGATAAACAAATGACGGAAAAGTAGATATGAATCCAACAGATTAAACACATACAGATCTAACGTAAGAAAGATCTAATGTATAACACAGCTATTGAGCACAAAGTCTGAATAATTGTATTACTTGTTCTTTTCTGTTACAAGAAAGCTCAAAGTCTTTCTCTCCTCACTTCTATTTCTATCTAAAAATGTTCACCCTGAATACAACAAGTATTCTCATATTTATAGAAGATGAGGGAGAGAGAAGGCAAAAAGGAGCCAACCACTTATTTACAAAGATATTTACAAAATATCTAAAAGTCATGTTGACTTTGACAACTTGGTGGATGACATCATCTCATGATGCAACATGGATGATGTCATCATTTGTGCTAACACATTTTTAGACATTTCAAAAGAAAGTCTGAGAATAGAGAGAAGAAGAAGAAGAAGAAGAAGAAGAAGCTACTCATCATCATCATCCTCGCGCCGAAAAGGGGTTGCTCGCTTTCGATGTCGCTTGTGTGATGATATGTGGAACCGAGCGCGTATTCCAAAAAAATTGCTGATCATTGGCCCAAATTGATCCCGTGATGGATCCTTGTGCGCTTCACTAATTGCTTCGCAAGTCTCCCGCTCGCCTATGAGCTTCTCCGGGAGTTTGGAATAATCCTTCTCCGCCTCGATAAGGAACCCGATGAAGTCCCTACAGGCCAGTAGGTTGTTGATAGATTCAGTGTCGAATGTGACCTCTGGCCCTGTCCCTTGAGAAGCTATCTCCTTGAAGATCCGGATAGTGTCATCAGCTGATCTTAAGGTAAGGGAAGGAGTGAGCAACCCTGGAGTCATGGCGAGGACAATTTTCTCCATTTGATGCATTGCATCCAGGGCCTCTTCCTTTACCTTGTCTATCTTTTCTAAAACAAATTCCAGCTGATCTATCTGATAGTCCAGAGTGGACATAGTTTTGTTGAGGGCCCTTGGATGACCGAAGACTCCGAACTTGACCAGATCTTCGACTGAACAGTCGAACATTTGTTGGAAGGTCTCGTGCTGGAGTCTAGCATGTTCTAACTCTTCTGATATCGGACCTGCTAATGCTTGGAGTTCCTTATTCACCTTCTCGATGTTTAAGTATAAACTGATATACTCGGTGATTACTTTTTCACTATCCTTGAGGATCCTGCCTCCAAGCGTAAACAGCCATACCTTGCTCGCCGATCTTTGAATACTCATTGATCTTTTCCCCGACCGAGTAGCTCAGAGTTTCAAGGGCAGCTTGTGGGAGGTGCACTCCCATCTTCTCGTAAGGCTTCAAGTGTGTACTTGCTCGCTCCTTCGCAGCCTTTTTCCTCTTTTGTTTCGAAGCTTTTTGCAGAGTGCATCAACCGGAAAGAGCTTTCCGGAGACTTTCTAAGGATGTCCCCATTGTGACTTGAGTCACGGTGAAATCTGTCGAGATGATCTTCTTTCTCTTTGAGAGGGTTGGGGTATGCTATTTCCATTACTCTCTCACCCAGCAGCTCTTTGAGAAGCGTGTAACCGGCTTGTGCTTCTTTTCTCCTTTAGCCGTGAATGATCGAAAAGTCCATCTGAGCGATGGGAACTTTCCTCTTTTGTTGGTTCACCTGGCCGAGAGATCCAAGCTGGTCCTATAGAAGAAGGACCAGAGACAAAGAGGGGAGGCAAAAGAACGGTAGAAGAGGGGAAAACGTGAGACACGCGGCGGCGCATGGAAAGAATAGCCAAGAAATGTCCATGGGAGGAAGGGGAACCACAACCGCAGAAGACATAGGAAGGGAAGGGAGCTCTGAGATGAGGGAAGAAATAGAGGAAGACAAATCGAGGGAGGAGAAGATAGATGAAGAAGCAGGGAAAGGGTAGAAGAAGGGGCAGAGGACACGACCAAAGGGGTGGTCGCTTGAGTCACTCGAAGAGGGGAAGGAAGAGAAGAAGAAGGGACGATGAAGGGACCTCTCGAAGTCAGAGCGACACCGACATCCCGGGTGGATGGGCGTATAGGACTATCCTCTCACAATTCTTTTTCTCGCGAATCCAGAGTTATTACTTGTTCAGGCTCTGAAGGAAGAGGACTTTCAAGGGCTTCCTCCTGAATGGTGCTAGGCTCACCTTCTGCACCTTTGTCTTTCACCGCTTCTTTGACCTTGGAGGCACGTTACGCACCCAAAGGGGAAGTTGTGAAATATACCCCGAGGTAGATTAGTCCGCTCATGCGGCACCAATGCTCTATTCTCCGCATAGTCTCTTGACCCTCTCCTCAATTGTTTGAGGAGACTTATTCCTGTCAATGGCCGGGAAGGGCCAATTGTCCCCATCTGTGTCATTATACACCTTATCTACTTCATCTTCCATAGTCTGGAAGCCTTCGGGGACAATGGCCACTCCGTATTGGATGATTTCCTCCAATGCTAAGCGCGAATGATCCTTTCTTCTGAGTTCCACCTCATGGAGAACGTCAATGTAAATATCCTCAATTTGAGGGACATGGATCGGATCGAAGCTTCGCTTTTGGCAGGCAGCTTCTTGGGTCGAAGGTAGGCCTGGCTGGAAAGTCATGCTTCAAATTGAGTAGCTCCAGCTCTGCGAACATTTCCTTCACCTTATGGTAGGAGGAGCATGTGTACCGGCCCACTGTGAGGGGGAAAGGAGTTCCGCCCTTCTTTCTTTTGAGGCACTTTTCATGGTACGTGACCAGCTGTCTTGATAGTTCTAATAGAATCAGCCTTGGTCCAGCATACCTCGGTAGCCTGGTTGGCTCTCCCAAAAAGTTGGCAGCCCTTAGATAGGTGAACATGGGAAATTGGGTGAACAGGGCCCCCCATTTCTCTGTGACTGCCACTATGTTCTTGGTTGTCCGGCTATGAGTCATGTTTGGCCTCAGTAGGCAGATGACATGATAGAAGAATGCATCGTTAACTTTTGCGAAATGTTGGATGCTATTCTCCAGCCTCAGCTCTGGATAGTAATCAAATATCTTGGCCTGAGGCCATACTCCACTTCGGTTCAGCCCCGGATAATCCCTTGCTGACGCTGCAGCGTAGACTACATAGGAGTTCATATGGAACACTCCTGTTGTGGCGAACTGTTGTAGCTGCTCAGAGATGATGCTGCTGATTATTTCACCCCAGCAAAAGCGCTGATCGGGCAAATTCTTATTCATTGTCTCTGTGTACCACAAAGATCCACTTATGGAAATAGTGGGCATCTCAAAGCCCGAAGACTCTGCTCAGGAAGGTGATAGTATCACTGAGTTCCTCTGAGAAATCACTACGGTGGATAGTCTGAGGCCACCGGGTCACCGCCTTCTTATTCTTTAGGTAGACCTCATTCATCAACTGCATGCACTGGTTTTCGTTGTCTTCCCAGGCCTTGATGCATTCTCGTTGGCTAACAGCCACGTAGTTCCGGTGATGAGGGATGCCGAGCATTATTTCAAAATGACGGGCAGTGAGGTTTATGACTACCTCGCCCTTGCTATTCTCGACACATCTTGTGTCTTTGTTGTAACATTGGGCAATCACCATCATGAATTGTCGATTGTCAGCCCAGTCTTGACGGGATTCCTCCGCGAAGTGCAGTGGCACTACCTATTAACTTGTCCATCCATGGACTCCTTCAGAACTTTTGAGTCCTAACCGTAACTCATCCATGTCAATGTGACCCACCCGTAGTCTCGACATCCATATCGCACTCTCATTCTATGATTCGGGCATCCTGACCCTCTGATATTTGTATTTCATCTCTTCTTCTGTCAGCTTAGCTTTTCCTCTTGGTTTGGTGGGCTTTTTGCTTGACGTAGACATGTGTTCTTTCGAACTCAGTTGCTGATCTGCACGAAGAAGAAGTGAGACCCAATCCAAAAAGGTTGAATTAGTCATTTGATCTTCCATTGGAAAGCTAGCAGAAGAAAGAGTTAGAGATTTTAAGGCTCGTATGCTGGAAAATGCAATCGGCAGCCAAATAGATAAGGCGCACCAGAAAAAGAGTGCTGCAGAGGTTATACTGGCGCCAAAGGCGCATGGCGCATGGATGAAGCAGGTTGCATTTTATAGCAGGCGCACAGGAATGCGTGTTACATTGGGGTTTGGTGTGCCTTTTGGCGCATAGGAAGATTGTGTAACATTAACAAATGGTGCGCCAAAGGCTTTGGCGCGGCGCATGAAGGTTTTACACAACATTATGTTACTGCAATGGAGGATGCACCCGCACTTGATAGCTTTATACTTGTGCGCAATAAGGCTGCAGGCTTTGTGTTGCATGAAAGCTGGGTGCGCCCTTTGGCGCATGGAAACATTATGCAGCATGGATAAAGGGTGCGTCAAAGGCTTTTAAGGAGGCGCGGGATTTAGACTTGTAGCATGCAAAAAGGGCGCGCCATTGAGGGCGCATGAGTTCTAGGTGCAGCATGACAAGAGGGTGCGCCATTGGCGCGGGTTTTGGTCATGTAACATGGCGGGTAAGTGCGCCGAGGGGCGCAACTATTTTTGTTGCAACAAAACGTGCGCTGCGCCACAGAACTACACTAACTACTCAAATATTTCATTCTTTCTTCCACTTCAAAGATAGCATGGACAGAGGGTTTCATATAAAAAGTCTAGCAGACCAAGCCCTTTCAAAACAGCTCCCTTTCAGCAGATCTGGAAAGAGGGAGGAAGGAAGGAGGAAAGAAAAAGGAACAGGACAGCGCAGGGGAAACCAGCTCAAACATATCTCACTTAAAACAGGCCAGCAAATCAAAACATAGACCAAGAAACGCCCAGACCAAGAACACGAAAGCACAAAATGGAAAAGAGGGAGAACCTCTTACCTCAAATATATAGCAAAAATATGAAGAGCGGGTCCACAGGGCGATGACAACGACAGAGCAGAGCTGACAAATCCAGAGAGATCACGTGTTTTGACAAAAAGGAATGAAAATGACATTGGGCGCGCACTGATATTTATAGAAAAACTTGTCATTAATGTGCCAACCACTTTTGAAATGGCGCATGAAAATCATTACTGTTGTCGACAGGGAAAGTGTGCGCCCTTTGGCGCACGAAAGTATTTGACAACAGAAGATTGAGCGTGCCTTTGGCGCACCATATGTATTGTCGACATGAAGTTATGTGCGCCCTTTGGCGCACCAAAACTTGGTGTAACACATAGATTATGTGCCCTTTGGCGCACCGAAAGACGTGTTAACATGGAAAACCATGCGCCAAAGGCTTTTAAGGGGGCGCACCAAAACTTGGTGTTACAAGGAAAATCCATGCGCCCAGCCAAAAAAGGCTCAAAAAGACTAAGTTCGAAAACTAGATTTCCCGGGAAGGGATTTTACGACGTTTCGAACGCGAAGGATCCCTAACGAGGGATCGAAACAAAATTTTCGGTATGGTTATCGGTAAAATTGCCCTTGTCAATTTTACGGGATAACAAGTATCAAACTAACGAGAAGTTCAGGATATGATAATTCATTATGGGATTAAATCCCATTATAGGCGGTGAAGTGGATTTTCACATCCCAACCACTATTGAAGGGGTTGTTGAAAAAGCCATAAGGCAAGAGTAGAAATTGAAAGCGATCTCTTCCCATAAGGAATAAATCAGAAAGAAAGTTCCAAATTGTTCTTCGTCCCTTGCACCCTAAAAGGAACCATGGAAGAAGTTTGGTATGAAAAACAAATTTAGTACGTATAATAACAAGAAAACTACAGCAAATAAACCTGCTACTAATGTATGATTTTTTTGTCAAGAACAATAATAATGAACATAAGTCCCTATGGGAGTCGAATGATAAATTTAAGGTTGAAAACAAATTTCAGCCTCATAAGGGACTGTAGGAAGTTATTCTGGCAACCATGGCAAGGATCATTATGCAAATCAGTGTCCTTTGAGGAAGGATGACCAAAATCAGCAACATAAGATTCATGTTGCAGTAGCTGACAAACAAGCTAAAAAGTAAGTTATGCCTATAGAAGTGCTAGGTAAGTTATTTGGTATACTTGTAACTATACTTTTGATACTGGAGCTACTAAATGCTTTATTTCTACTAAATTAGCTTCAAAATTAAAAAGAAAAGATGGAAAAATGGATAAATCATGGATTGTACATTATGGAAATAATGTTGTTCACATAGTTAGTATGTGTCTTTTTGGAGCATTCCTTGACTTGCCTAGTTTTTCCACTGAAGTTGACCTTTATGTTGCTCCTTTGGGGTATTATGATGTAATCATAGGTGTTAACTAGCTAGCTGAACATAAGGAAAAGGTTGATTATTTTGAAAAACATATTAGTTTTCTTGATGACCTGCAGAAAACAGCAGACATTCAGGGGATAAAACATGAGATTTCAGTTAAGAAATTGTCATCTAAGCAACTTAAAAAGGCTAAAAACAAAGGTTGCACTTTTTATGTATTAAAATTTTTAAACGGTCATTTAAAGTAGTGACTTCTGGATAGGTACTGATGTTACGAAATTTCAGTGATGTGTTTCCAAAAGAGTTACCAGATCTTCCACCCAAACAGAAGTTTGATTTCACGATTGAGATCAAGATGGGAACCAAACCTATTTCCAAGGTACCATATGGAATGAATACCATTGAATTAGTAGAGCTTAAGGCACAATTGCAAGAATTATTGAGTAAAGGATTAATTAGGCCAAGTGTCTCGCCTTGGGGAGCACCGGTAATTTTTTTGAAAAAGAAGGATGGAACACTTAGATTGTGCATTGATTATAAGATGTTAAACAAAGAAAATATTAAAAATAAATATCCACTTCCAAGAATGGATGATCTATTTGATCATATGTGTGGTGCATCATTTTATTCTAAAATAGATCTTCGATTTGGATATCATTAATTAAGAATCAAGGATGAATATATTCATAAAACAACTTTTAGAACAAGGTACGAACATTATGAATTCATAGTTTTACCATTTTCTTTTACGAATGCACTCAGAGCGTTTATGAATTTTAATGAATAATATTTATCAAGAATACTTGGACAAATTTTTTCTTGTATTCTTGGATGATATTTTCATATATTCTAAAATAATTAATGAGCATCATGAGCATTTGAAGACATTTCAGCAAATATTAAGAAAGTTAAGGTTGTATGGTAAATTGTCCAAATGTTCTTTTTCGAGACGGAAGTGCACTATTTGGGACATGTCATAAGCAAGGATGGAGTAGTTATAGATCCCTCAAAAAATTTTGTAATAACTAAGTGTCCTGCACCTAAGAATTTACATGAAGTTAGAAGCTTCATGGGTCTTCCTGTTACTATAGGAAGTTTTTAAAAGAATTTTCAAAAGTTACTACACCAATCACTTCATTGCAAAAGAAAGATAATAAATTTTTATGGAATGAAAATGTGAATCTACATTTCAAACTCTAAAGGATCGTTAACATCTGCACATATTTTGGTTTTACCTCATCCTAAAGGATACTTTACCGTAGTAATAGATCTTTTGGGGAGGGTCTCATAGGTATTTTGTTGCAAAACGAGCAAGTTATAGCTTATGATAGTAGAAAAATCAAGTTAGATGAACCAAATTATGCTCCACATGACCTAGAGCTTGCTTCTATTCTCCATACACTTCAAGTATAGAGGCATTATCTTCTTGGTAGACCTTTTGAACTAAAGACTGATCATCTTGGGCTGAAGTATATTTTCACTTAGTCAAATCTGAATGCAATACAACGAAGATAGTTAGAATTTCTATCTCAAGATGATTTTGACATAAATTATATTAAAGCGAAGGAAAATGGAGTGGCATATGCGTTGAGTTGTAGGAAGCATATTTCTCGGGACTAAACTAAATTTTAGTTCCGCATACTATCCAGAAATAGATGGGGTGACTAAAAGAGTTAACCAAGTTTTGGAAGATATGTTACGAATGTATTACATGGATAAACAGTATAAATGGGAAGAGTATCTTCCATTATATGAATTTTCATATAATAACATGTATCATGCCTCTCTAAAGATAGCACCTTTCGAGGCATTATACGGAAGGAAATGTCAAACTTTTGTTAGTGGGATAACATAGAGGATAGAGAGGTAATGGATCTGAAATCTTTACTGAAATGGAATAACAAGTTAAAATGATTTGTGAACGGTTGAAGGAATTTGTAAATAGGCAAAAGAGTTATGTAGACTTAAAAATGGTTGACAAGAAATTAGAACTTGGTGAGAAGGTATTTTTGTGGGTTAGACCAAAAAAAGAGTTCTATATCTTTTTGTCAAGGCTGCCAAGTTATCACCTTGTTATGTGGGACCCTTTGAAATTGTTGAAATAATCAACCTCGTAGCTTATCGCTTAGCTTTACTTCTTGTTTTATCACGAATGCATGATGTTTTTCATATTTTTTCTCTAGAAATATGTTTCAAATTTATCCCATGTGTTAAATTGGAATTCCTTGTAGGTACAAGACCCAGGAATAATCGTGGTTAAACCCATCCAAGTTGTGGAAACTCACGAGATAAACTTAAGAAATTGTGAAATAAGTCAATGTAAGGTCCAAAGGGGACTAGTTTAACTAAGAAAGTGTAACCCTGGGAATACTTAAAAGATATCAAACTTGATTTTCCGTATTTGTTTAAATAGAATTGATTATGTGGTTTGATAAAACATCAAGAGTTTATTCTTTGTATGTCAATAAATCTGCCAGTTTTAGGTAGAAACTAAATTCTTTAGTACTGAAACAACTATTTTAAGCTGAATAATTATGAAAATTTGAATTTCTCAAATTTGGTTTTGTTATGAAATACAAAGGAAAGAATTATATCTTGATTGAATCTATTATTGACTAAGTTAATCATCGAGACGATGATGATTTTTAGGAGGGAGGTATGTAATGCCTCTAAAGCATGACAGTACCTAAGATGAATTCTACTTAAAAAAGATGCAAACGTTGACAGGTGATTTGGTCTTAAGACGGTGTACTCTTGTGGCTTTGGAAATCATGTTTGCAGTAGAAAATAATTCATCCTTTGTGCAGGTACATTTTGTCATGTTTTACTGTATTTAATAAGAACAACCCACCTCATTCTAATGAATTAGTTTGTTGCTTGAATGAGAAATCCGGTTCAATTTTTATAAACTCTTCCTAAATCCATTGATCCAAGGTATGCTTTTAATTCATAATTTATTGTGGTCAAAATGACCAAGTCTGTTAGATCAGTTGATCATTGGATTCAGACTGTGCTAGAGAATTGATGAAGTCTTTAGACCCTATCAGATATTATATGCAGTAAGTCATAAGAGTTCTTCTTTTGGTTAGCATGCAATGTTGCTTTAATTGGGAACCTATTATATCTATGACTAAATGTTAGTGACTATCCTAAAGCTAAGCCTAACCTATGTCATTGCAATCTTTTGTAATTATGATGTGGTGACTTAACCTAGAAACCTACCTATGGACCTATGTTGATTTCCTAAACTTATGTTAACCTAACTAAAATGTGGCTAACCTAAAGGGGGCCTAAGGAACACATGGACATTGGATGGTCGGTGGCATCGGTTTCAAGGTAATTGAATGGGAATTAATTCATTCTTATCTCCTACTCCGCCAACTTTGGCATGGGCATTTGGGAAAAGATAGGGGAAGATGCACTGGCATCTCCATCGAGCTTAGTTGCATGCAAAATTTAAAAGTGGATACTGCTAAATGTGGAGATGGTGGTGGTGTAGAAATTGGAGGGAACTGTCAGTCCTTTAGCATTTAATGTTTTTGAATTTGGTGAAAACTCGCCTAGGAAGGTGCATGAGGAGTTTGTTTGTTTTGATTTTTTTTTGTTTCAAGTTTGGGCTCTGCATGGTGTTGTTTCTATCCTTTCAAACTTTAGTTTGATACTTGCAAAGTTGAACTCTTGCATGACTATAATTTTTGCATGGCTTTGAACTCTTAATGGGCACTGTGGAAACTATAAAAGGAATGGGAAAGAGTTGAAGGTTTTGTTGACATTCGTGGCAAAGAAGAAGGTATTGAAGTTTTTCTCAGAGATATTCTATGAAACAGGTGAAGGAGAAGTGCTATCAGGAATGATAGGCTCTACCCATTAAGTTGTTTTGCTTTTACTTAAGTGTCTTCATTAAAAGAACTCTTCTCTTGGAAACAATCTAGATTTACTTTGTTGATATGATCTCTCTGCTTGTGATTTTTTTATTGCTTTTGTGTATGATTTTAGACCCTATTGAAATAATGATCTAGGTATCGTTGTTATTGATTAGGTTATGGATTATGTTTTAAATATTTCAGCATGAGCTTGAGTTGAAGTCAAAAATTTAATAGAACTTGTTTGAAATGTAAGCAACCTTGTTTGGTCTGCTTGAGTTAAGTAGGAAGCTGGGGTTGCATTAAAAATGTGGAGCTTTCCTTAACTTGACTTGTTTTCTTGTATGATAGAAAACTATAGGTAATAATCTATTTTTATTATACCTTGGCTTTGATTAAACCTTTCTGGATTCTTCAGAGAAATGATTGTTTCAATAATTTTTGAATTTGGGTATTATTGTGTTGCTTCTTGTTATGCACCTTTGACTTGGGGATTTAAGGGAATAATTATTTGGAGTTGCTTGGAAAATAGTTATCACTCCATAGGATTGTTAAGTCATTTGGTTGTGTGTTTAATCCTGTGATGTATACTTCTTTTGATTCGTTGGGATTGTTCATTCATTTTCAATACCTATTTTCTTTTGGAAGCTCGTAGGGAGTATGTAATACTTTGTTTTTCTCCTATTTTCGGGGTCTGGTATAACCTCTAAATGTAGGCATCTGATGATAAGAGTGGAAACCTCATTGGGGTAATAATAATTTGTGCAACAAGTGGGTTGTCATCTTTAACTTCATGAAATCCCTTGTCTTCAGAATGATATTTTATGTTAACCTACTTCTAGTCTATGGACTATCTAACCCGATTTCAGTTCGGTCTTAGACTAAGGAAAGTGTATCACCGTTGAAAGGAAGTGCATGTTCCTAGATTAGTGGTATTGTTATTCATTCTTATCTTCTTGTGAGAACCTGAGTTTTTGGAAGTATGTTGTACACTTATCCTCCTGGTAATATCCTTCTTTTCTTTCTGAACTAGTCAAAAGGAATTACTTACTAGCTTTGGATATTGAATCTACCAATATCGTATCCTTCGTGTTGGTAAAATGTGAACGTTGTTCATCTTTCTTACTTCTTGGGACTATTTCATTCAATTCAATCCATGTTCCATACTTTTTTGGAATTTTGGTTAAGCACGGTAGAGACTGGACTTGTTTGTTATGTTCTTGTTTTGATCTTGTTCTCTTTCTAAACATGCTTAAATCTTTGAGTGAATAATCTCTCCCTCCTTAGATTTTTCTTATGTTTTAATCTTGGTAAGCAAGCTTTCCATTTTGGTCTGTTTCTTATTTCCTTCATTGGGTTTTGCTTGAATAATTAAGTCCAGTTGGGATTGGACAGTTAAGATGAAGCTAAGGTTACTTAGATGGATTATTGTGTTTGGATGGAAACTATTATGAGTAAGCATTTTTTTGGAGAAAATATTGGAGTGGTTGAAGGAGCTGAAGCAGATTGTTAAATCTCATTATTCTACTCTTTTGACTTAAACTTTGGTAATGATGTATCTCTTTGGGGATTGTGTGCTTAGTTCCAATTACATGCCAAATTGATCTCTCCTTTGTTGAAATATATTTAGTTCTAAACTTGAACTTAAATTAGTTTCTAATTTTGAATTTGAATTATAGGATTCTTACATCAGAAACTCTTTCCAAGATAAAATGTTGGGACTATCCTAAACTTAATCCTATGTTTTGAGTTGATCTTGGCATCCCAGATTTAAGATGAATCTAGGTGGATAAATATGTTGGAATGGAAATACTATTGTTCAATCTAATGTTGAACTATGCCTATGAAATTGTAGGGATATTTATCTTCTCAGGTTAGATAGGAATAATTGAGAATTAAATCACGTAGAACAAAGCATATGAAAGGCAAATTGTGTTTTTTAAATAGTTCTTATCTAGAATATTGTTTTAAATAGTTTTCAGTTAAAACATTAAGTAAAGTTGAAGTTATTTATTGTTGGTGTAGGTTATTTTCCATGTATTTATTTTAAATACATGGAATACCTCCACATAGGTGATTCACCATGCTTAGGTGTCCTAGGGTGTCATTATGGCTCTTACACATGTCATAGAGCATCATTGGAGTTACATTTGACCGGCTATTCTGGGAATGTAACTCCCACTTCTCGATTTGCTACATTTGTACACCCTTTCATCTTGAGAAACACATGGGGAATGAAATAGAGTTTGGTTTTTTTTCAGCCTTTGTTTCCTCAAATGCATGCACATTTCTTCCATGAATTATTTCTTGCTTTGATCTTGAAGCTACATCGTTTTACGGTTGAGTGAAACATTTTGGTGCTCATAGATTCCCTCTAGATATTCGTCATTCCTCTAACATGGTATTAGAGCTCATGGATCATAATCGTGTTTCTTACAATAGTTGCTTACTACTCTTCATCTCGTAGTTTCTTGTGCAAGCTCTCCTTTGCATGTTCTCTACTTGCATTGATTTTGGGCCTCATACCTCTGTTTGGGTTTGTTTGTGGTTCGTTTGGTCGTGTTGGTGTTTGTGGATTTTTAGGCTTCTTCGAGGTTTGCATGCAGTTTTTTGGAGCAGCTTCAGCTTGCATTTTCAAGGGTTCTTGGTTTTGTACTGGTGTGTTACCTGTTGCTTCGCTATGGCCATCTTCAACTCACGTTGTGGCGTGGTTTCTTGTCCTTAGTTTGACTATGTCGTCTATGCATTAAATGGACCTCTACACTCACATTGGTTGTCTTGTTCATGCATTATCCAAGCGCTCGTGGCCTATGCACCTATGCATCCTTGCTTAAATGTGCTCTCTCATGACTATTGGACACTGCCCTTGTGTTTAAACAATCTCCCCCAGTTGTCAATCCTTGTTTACCGAGCCCACCAGTGTGAATGTTGGTGCAGGCAGCACATCTCGCACTGCCACTACTTGGTCACCTTGCACCATTCTCCTTAGCACGTGAATCTTGCAACATTACTCGTGAAGTGAGTCTACATTGTAAAACGTGTTTGGCATTTTCCCCCCTCGGCATGTTTTCTCGAGACTTCCCCATGTACTCTACTTGATCTCGCTTGTGCACTACTCTCAGAGTTGTTGTGCTCATGTTCTCGCAAACTCAAAGTTGTTGTGCTCATGTTCCTGTACTCATGTTCTTGACAATTGAGTTACCTTGCTAACCTATGTATCTTGTTTCTCAAACTTGAGAGTCGCTTCAGCCTTGTAATGTTTGGAATCCTCCCGCCACGTTTCAATCTCTGCAGTGACCGCTTTACATAGCTCCACTATTCCCGTGTTTTCTCTCTCGTGCTTGACGGTTTTCCCCACACCACATGTGGATCACCTACCCGATGGTTACATTCAACACTCAAGGGTTACCCAAGTCAAATTCAAGCTGCACCATCTCCAAACTCTCCTTACAATCAAACTCGCTCTAGTGGCTCCACCTCCCGCAATGACACCTGTAACACCTCAAGCTCACTATCACCACAATACTTTCAAATGTAGGACCCATCCTCCTACCTTTTAGTCTTGTTTGGTAGGTTAAAACAAACACCTTTTTAATGTTTTAAGGAAAAAAAACATTTACATGGCATTGTATTAATTTTGGGCTTCTATTTTGGCTTGTATTATGTCCTTCATTCACGTGTCGAAGACGGAGGGCGAGGTCTAGGGTTGGTAGGAGGCTAATCCCCCTCATAGTCAAAACAAACCCCTACTAAAATTCCATTTCGTTTCCAACGAGTAGTCACACGATACCCTTTGCACCCATCTCGTGTACTTTTTTAATGTGTTTGCAGCATCTAGTGGATTTTTCCATCAGTTGTGGGAATCGTTTTAATGCTATAACTTTTGACTCGCTACTTGTTTTTGAGTTCTTCCTTGGTCAAAGTTGCATGATTTTTCACACATTATGTGATGGGATTATCAATTTTGTAAACACAATAATTTTATAAAGTGCCGCATTTTGGGGGTTGCTTGTACTCTTGGGCCTACACGCAAATGAATTATCGGTCGAGTCCGACATGTTTCTTCTTTGCATCTTGTATTTTTCATCATGGAGAGTTCTCTTTCTAGACTTGAGTGTCATAGGATCGCACTGCCTCCACCACTTCTCACCGGGAGAGGGAACTATTCAGTTTGGTGTACTTCCATGGAACGTTACTTTGCTAAGGAGGGTGTTTCACCCTTCTTACTTGGGCAGATTCCTACACTCACCGATCATCATCATCTAGAGGACTTCCTTGACACTTGTGACTATGTCTTTGGTCACTTGATGATGCATGTCTCTAGATCTCTAGTTTCATGTGGGCGTGAGACTCGAGATCCACCCCCACCATGTCTGGAGCATTCTCCAGTCCCTCTATGGAGACCCTTCACATACCGCTACCATTTTTGCTGCTGTTGATTTAGTTGTCTCCTCCATTTCTTTGTGTGATGGCAATTCCACTGACATAGACTCACTTGATTCTACTTCTGATGATGAGGATTGTGCACCCTGTTCTGATGTCAAGAGTACTACAGAGGACTCTTCTCCTCTTTCTCTCACTATTCTAGACATTGTTGTCACCCCCCACATCTCATTAGATATCGAGTAGTTTTATACTCAACTTCATACCATCATCACACCCGCCTCCTTTCCACTTCTAGTATGCGAGGCCCCTTCCACTCCTCTACCTTCATTAGATGACTCATACCTATTTAACATCACTCTTGTTTGTTGAGCCCCCTTATTAGGATGAGTATACGCGACCTTAGCCGTCTTTTCAAAGAGTCTACTTGTGATGCACTACAGGTCCCTCATCCATCTACAGGTGTTTTAGAGGAGTTCATCATCTCTATTGTTGGGATTTCCCCTTCCGGGAATCATGTCACTTCCACATTTCCAGAGACCTTCATTGATCCACCCTCAGCTGTGGATCCCTTTTTTGTTATGGGGGATGTTTTGTTCCCTTCACATCACTTGGAAATCATCTCTACAGGTGCTCCTCTTTTTCACTCTGTTAGTTCTATGCATGTGGCATTACCTTCGGTTCTTTGGCATTCACTCGCTAGACCTATGTCACACTTCAATGCACCAAACTCGAGTTCTTTTGTACTACTACCTTTGGTTTCCTTCATGGAGTGGGTAGACTTTCGGCACGTAATTTATGTCCTTCCCAAGGGCATGCACACAGTTCAATGTGGGTGGATCTTCTTTAGTCCATAGGTAGAGGATCTCGTCATCGACATTCTTCTAGGAGACTTCCTAGAGCTGCAGAGTTTAGATCCATCCATGGCATCTTTTACATCCCTCTCGTCTCCCTCTTCTTCTTTCTGAGATATTTCCTCTTTGTACATGGGTACCTTTTCAGGCTCGTTTGTGGTCAGGACCCATCCTTGGCATCTTTCTTAGATTAGAGAGTGGACTTGTCTCTCTTTTGGGGGGGAGTTTTTTCCCACTAGGTTTTCTCCTTTTACTCCACTTTTCAAGAGCTTCTTGTATGTGGGTACCTCATTAGGCTTCTTTCGAGACCCACTTCTCTCCTTGTTTTCATCTATGTCTCCACCTAAGCTATGCTTTAGGGGGGGTGTTGGTGTAGGTTATTTTCCATGTATTTACTTTCAATACATGGAATACCTCCACATAGGTTATTCACCATGCTTAGGTGTCCTAGGGTGTCATTATGGCTCTTACGCACGTCATAGAGTGTCATTAGAGTTACATTTGACTGGATATTCTGGGAATGTAACTCCCACTTCTCAATGGCTACATTTGTGGGGGAGTTACACACCCCACTACTATTTTTACACCCTTTCATCTTGAGAAACACATGGGGAATGGAATAAAGTTTGGTTTTTTCAGCCTTTGTTTCCTCAAATGCATGCACATTGCTTCCATGAATGATTTATTGCTTTGATCTTGAAGCTACATCGCTTTACAATTGAGTGCAATGTTTTGGTGCTCACGGATTCCTCTCCAGATCTTTGTCATTCCTCCGACATTTATGTCATGAATTATTCTTAATCATGATATAGTTTACCACTTGTTTTTCTCTCTCATTTGTGAATGGTGATTTCTTTTGTTATATCTTTCTTTATTGCTCTAGACTATTTCATAATAGCAAAGTTCTCTTTATGAAATATTTAGCAAAAGGATCAGTTGTTTAATGTTTAGTTCTTATCGTGCCTGGGCCCAATGAACTAACCCGTGCTAGAAATTTTACAAATGGACCTCCTAAGTGATGAAAGGAGAAAAAATCTTTAGGATGTTACATTTGTTTACCAAAGAGATTGGATCTTTTATGATGAAATATGTATCATTATTAAAATGTATTTTGTTGACAATAAATTTTTACTTTCAATGGATTTGTTTGTAGCTATTGAATTTAGAAATGTTTGAAGTTCTTGGACTTACAATGTATGAATTCCCTTTTGAAAAATGAAAGAGTTATGGATTTATTTGAACTTGATCTATAATATTTTTGGGTATTCTTTGAAGGAAATGATAAGCTTATCTCTACTTTCTATATATATATATATATATATATATATATATATATATATATATATATATATATATATATATATATATACCCTCTTGGGTTGATTTAAAATGAATAAAGGTTAAGGGTACTAGATATACTACCCTCTTAATTAAATGTAAATTATTAAAGTTGACTTTCGTGATTGAACATTCAACTAAATCATTATGGCTTTACTAAATCAATGTATGTGGGTAAATGAAACCATGATGATAACTTGTAAAATGTTATGGCGTTCTATATGAACATTAATACTTTATAAGAGAAAGGGAAGGTAGTGTTATCCTGTAAAATTGACAAGGGAAATTTTGCAGGTAACCATACCAAATTTTTATTTTAGTTCCCCGTTGAGGTCCCTTAGCATTCGGAATGGCATAAAATCCCTTTCCGAAGAATCTAGTTTTTCGAACTTAGTCATTTGGTCCTTTTTTTTTTTGGCGCAGTTTTTATTCATGCAACATCAAATGAAACTACGCCCCTTCTTTCCTTTGGCGCATCCTTTGGAGTGTCGACATTCCAAATGTTGCACCTTCCCATGATGTGCCTTTCAAGCCTGCGCCAAGGCACATGCACCATCTTGTCGACATTCAAAATGTTGTGCCCCTGAATGGTGTGCCAAAGCTGAAAAATAATGTTGATAACCCCAAATGTGCCTAGGGCGCAAATATTTTCATGTTGGCGTCTACTGTGCACCTTATAAAAGTTAGTGGCACATTTATTGACCTTTTGTAAATAAGTGCATCCGACCTTTTATTTTCACAATTGAAAAACATGGAAAAGGTTATTCATTTGCATTAGTCATCGCTCATAAAATCGCCCCCATGTGTCACTTTCCGTCACATTCGTGGACCCCACATCATTTCCTCTGTCTTATATATTCTGGTAAGAGGTCCTTTCTTTTCTTGTGGTTTTGTTGTGGTTTCTTTGTTGTTTAGGTTTGGTATTAGCAAAACAAAAATTGAATGAACCTAAGAAAATAATACCACTCTAGCCCATTTTTACAAATCGACCCACTTTCAAAATGATTTTACCCTCCTTCTAGATCTGCTAACCCTGGGAGGCCTTGTCTCAAAATGAATCCCTAACCCTCTTTCCTCTGTTCCCCTCACTGAAAAATCTTAGTTAAGAGAGGCAAAAGACCCCAAACTTGCCAAAAAAGTGAAAAATCTAAAGTTATTGCAATCCAAAACCACTGTTTTCCTTTGGCGTAAACTTCGTTATTGTTACATTAAACACAAGTGCACCAAAGGGGCACATTATCCCCACATGAAACATTGGTCTTTCCCACGCATTATAAAATTCCTAAAATTCTTAACACAAGTGCAAGTCCACTCCAGCTTACACCTACATTCAAATGTCGTGCAGCGGCTCTTCCTGCCAAGCAAAGCTAAAATCCTGGCGCAATGAACTTACCACAATGATGCACCTTTGGACTGCACCCTCGCGCATCATAGTTATTTGAAACATGAACCATGTCTACGCCAATGGCACACCCTAAAGCCTTGCTTCACCAAAAATATCTGCGCTCAGTTAAAATCCTTCGTATGGCACAAGCACACATCCTACGACGTTAACATCCGAATGTTATGTGTAATCTTTCTATGCCCCGCGCCCTTTTGGCATTGTTTTCTTCCATGCAACACTCTCCCAATGTGTGCCTTTCTTTTCTAACCCCGAAACCTATAAGATAATTGTTCCTTGCGCTAGAAGATTCTAAATTGATAACTTTTCATTTTGTAAAGCTTTGATGGATGATTTAACAGCTAACATGGCTCTTCCGTGATGGACTTCCTACTTCTTCTTGTAGATCAACAACTAAACTCATATTTGCACATGTATTCATTAAGTAAGAAGCCAACCAAG
Organism: Taxus wallichiana var. yunnanensis; assembly: GCA_018340775.1. NCBI lineage: Eukaryota > Viridiplantae > Streptophyta > Pinopsida > Cupressales > Taxaceae > Taxus > Taxus wallichiana. The sequence goes on from CM031235.1 coordinate 638,029,760, forward strand.
TCTAAGGGTAAGGCCAAACTCACGTAAGAATTATTCAAGTACAAATACCAAAGGGTCGGGATGCCCAAATCCCTTACGAGTGTGACTCGGACATCGGGGATTCATAACTTGGTCATATTGACATGGAGGACTTCTGGGCCAGAACTAAGAAGGTAATAGGTAGTCCATGGATGGAAAAATTTGTCGGCAATGGTTTACATTTCACCGCAAGAATTCTCGTGAGCACAATAAACAATGAGTTCATGATGGTGGTGGGCCGTTGTTACAATAAGGACACAAGATGTGTCGAAAATGAGAAGGGCGAGGTAATAATCAACCTCACTACCCGACACTTTGAAATCATGTTGGGTATCCCCACCATCGGTGCTTTATGGCAATAAGCCAAGAGGATCTGCGTGAAAGAATGGAATGAAAATGAAGACAAATGCATGAAGCTTATGAATGAAGTATATCTGAAAAACAAGAAGGTGGTGAGCAGGTGGCCGCAAGTCATCCATCACAGTGACTTCTCAAAAGATCCGAACGACACCATCACCTTCCTAAGTAGGGTCTTTAGGCTTCCTGATTCCCATTACTTTCACAAATGGATGCTCAGATACTTGGAAACCATGAGAAAAAATGTTCCTAATCAATGTTTTGAGTGGGCAGACATTATCAGCAGCACCATCTCCGAGAATCTTCAACAACTCTCAATGACTGAGAAGTTCTACATTAACTCCTATGTGGTATATGTTGCTACCTCTGAAAGAGACTACCAAAGACTTGAACCGATGTGGGGTGTGCCCCGAAGTAAGAATATATTAGTATTATCTAGAGTTGAGACCGGAAAACAACATCGCATACAACCCAAAGCAAGATCAATGACGCCTTCTTCTACGGTGTCATTTGCATTGATTCCTAATATGACTCACGGTCGGATGACCAAGAGCATAATAACTACCACAGAGAAGTGGGAGTGTTATTTACGTAATTCCCCACTTTCACCTATCTCGAGAGCCACCAACTTTGGGGGAGCCCACCAAGTGACCGAGATATGAGGGGCCCAAGCTGATCCTATTAGAGCTACTGCATAACAACTCATCACATATCACGAGAAGTGTCGAAAATAAAGAAGGGTGGAACTCCTTTCCCCCTCACAGTGGGTAGGTACACCTACACTTCTCATAGAAAATCCTGGGAAATTTTTGTGGAGCTGGAGTTTCTCAACTTGAAACATAGTTTCGTGATAAGGTCAACCTTTAATCCTCACAATTACCTTCTAAGGGAAAATATCGATCCAATCCACGTCACACAGATTGAAGATATCTATATCAATCTGTATCACGAGGTCAAGCTGAGAAGAAAGGATCATTCCCATCTGGCCCTGACCGAGGTCATCCAATATGGTGTGGCCATTGTCCCGAAAGGTTTCCAAGTGACTAATCAAGAAGTTGATCAGGTCTATCTAGATCTCGAAGAGGAAAATTGGCCTTTAGCCGAGATTGATAGAACAAAGGAACCTCAAACTATTGAGGAAAGAGTCAAAGGCACTCTATAGTGCACAGAACATTGGTGTAGGAAAAATGGCCTCATCTACCTTGGGGTAGACTTCACCACGTCTCCCTTGGGTAATGCACCTACCAAGCCAAAGCACTTTCCAAAGGGAAAAGGGAAAGATAAAGAGGGAGAGACAAGCACTATTCAAGAGGAAGCTCCTAAGATCCTCTCCTCCACCGTGTAGGAATAGGTAGTAAGTCCGGTATCCCCTAAAGAAGAAGAGGCGGTAAGTGTTCCAACGGGCACATCCACTTAAGATGTTGCCACTGCTGTAACTACTGAGGTCCCCACCATCCCATCTCCCACTCCTCCTTCCCCTCCTCACGTCACTCAAGCAACCACTCCTTTGGTTGTGTCTTCTCCCTCTGCCTTCTATCGCTCCCCTTCCTCTTCCTCCATATTCTCTTCCCTCACAAATCTATCCCCAAAGATTTCTTCCTCATCTCTCATATCCCTTCCACCCCCACGGTTTCCTCTCCTACACCGAATCCTACCCCTGTGAGCATTGGAGGGTTGGCTTATTTTTAATGCCACCGCTAAGTGTCTCAATGCATTTTCCCATGTCCACTGTAGCTGCTCCTTCTTCCACCTCTGCTCCCATTCTCCTCTCGGTCCCACTCCCCTAAGTCCGTAATGGATCTCCAAACACCGAGTCAAAGACAAGAGGAAAGTCCCCATTACACCCATGGACATTTATGTGATTCCAACTAAAGGAGCTAAAAATAAAAGGCAATAATTCGCTTCTCTCAAAGCGCTTCTGTAAAAGAGTTATGGAGATCGCATACCCCGATCCCACAAAAGAGAAAAAAGATCGGTCTCCTACAGATTTTAGAGTGACACAGGTCACAATGGGAACATCCTCAGAAATCCTACAAGGAGAGGCTTTATCTGTAGTGGATTCCCTTTGAAAAAATCTTCAAGAGGTAAAGGAAGAGAAGAGGATATTGAAAGAATAGAACAAACATCTTCTCCAAGCCCTGCAAAAATGGGTAGTGCACCTCCTATAGCTGCCATCGAAACTCCTGAGGCCCTTAGTCAGGAAAAGATAAATGAGTATGCCAAGATTGGTGAGCAAGGTATGGCATAGATCCACCTGGAGAGACCAGATCCTCAAGGATAGTGAGGAAGTGATTGTAAAGTTCACAAAGTTGTATCGTATCACGATCAAGCTAATAGGGAACTCCTGTGCAATCGCAGACCTATCTCCGAAGAGTTGGACCATGCTAGGTTACAACATGAGACATTCCAGAAGATGCTCAACTACCCAGTCGATGACTTAGTAAAATTCAGCATCTTCGATCACCCAAGAGCACCCAACAAAGTCCTTGCTGCTTTGGACTATCGATTGACCAGATGGAATTTGTCTTGGAGAAAATAGATAAAATCAAGGAGGAAGCCTTGGATGCAATGCATCAAATGGAGCAGATCATCCTAAGGATGTCTTCGGGCTTGCTCACCCCATCATACACCTTGAGGAAGGTAGATGACACTATTTGTCTCTTCAAGGAGATCGCGTCACAAGGTTTAGGGTCAGAAGCCACTTTTGATACAAAATCTATCAACAACCTTCTGGCCTGCCATGATTTTGTTGGATACCTGATGGAGGCAGGTAATGAATACTTCAAGCTCCCAGAGAGACTCAAAGATGAATGGGAGACTTGTGAAGTCATCAGCGATCACACTAAGGGTCCCGCCAGATCAACTTCAATCGATGACAAGGTTCATTTTAAGACACCCCTATAAAATTGAAGGTGGAAAATACCTGGCGAATATCCCCGTAACCAGTTTCAGCGAAAGGCGAATTTGACAGTATTAAAAAACAAAATTTTCACCTGGTTTTTCAAGGCTCCATCAGTGACGTCCGACAACACTAGTTCGTAATGACGCACGTCACTGGCGCGACACTTGTTTCGTAATGACGCGCGACACTGGAGCGACACTAGATAGTAATGACGCGCGACACTGGCGCGACACTAGCTCGAAATGACGCACGACACTGGCTCGTAACGACGTCACTAGCCCCTGATGACATGCGTCATTTGCTCCTACTGACGCGCGTCACTTGCTCCTATTGACGTGCGTCATTTGCTTCTACTGACGCGCGACACTATCTTCTATTGACGCGCGACACCATCTTCTATTGACGCGCGACACTATCTTCTATTGACGCGCGACACTATCTTCTATTGATGCATGACACCATCTTCTATTGATGCGTGACACCATCTTCTATTGACGTGCGACACTATCTTCTATTGACGTGTGACACTATCATCTATTGACGCGCGACACTATCTTCTATTGACGCGTGACACTATCTTGTATTGACGCGTGACATTGTAATCAAATGACACGTGTCACTGTAACCTGTTGACGCGCGTTAATAGGGGCCAGTGACACCCTATTTAGGTTATAAATACCCTTGTGCCGCTCATTTTCTCATCTTCGTTTTCCCGTTCTTGAATTTTTACAGGTCTAAATCTTTGACAAAGACGCAATAACAGCTATAATGTCGACTTCACATGCTTCCCAATTGCAAGTTCAGCAAGAAAATCAAGAGAATCCAACTCAATCGATTTCCAAGATCAACTACAGGAATCCCTTATGCCCTCACATCCATACGGCTTTAAAGATGTCTTTAGAATATCAAGCTATAATGGAAGAGTGTGAATTTACAGGGCTCGTTAATATGCCCCATTTCGAAACAGATCCGGATATTTTGAATTACCTTCTGTCATGCTACAATTCAGAGGACGGTATATTTTATGTGACTCTGAATGATGGCCAAATGTTCCAATTCACTATCAAGCAAATGACATACATCGGTTTCATCGCCTTCCTATCGTAAATTTACCAATGTTACAACCAAGGCAACACTAGTGGAAGAAGACAAGAAATTTCGAATCAACGACGGTTTCCATGTTGATTGTAAGTATAATTCCTTTTAATTCATATTTTTAATCTATTTTTATCTCGATACAATTTTATGTTATAGATTTAAAGTAATTTTCACTGCTTTCGCATTTGCAGCCCATGTCAATAAATCCAAAGTGGTGTAGATACACAATCAATCGCACACCACTTTCGGCCGCACTTATTTCATTTTTTCAAGCCGTAATTGTTTTGCGGTGGTCGCCAAATGGATATACCAAATTGGGCCATCAGACATATATTTGTGCCACTATCTCAAAACATAAATTGATTGGTGCACATATCTATCCAAAAAAATAAGAACTGAAATAACAAATTCAAAACTCTCGATAAACCTTTCATTTATTCAACAAACTATCTCCTGGCTTCTACTATGAGGCACTTTTAAATTTCAAACATAAAGAAATTCTTACTTGCTCGATGAGGCTTTCAAGAAATTCTCAATTCCATTTGATGAACAATGTATAAACTATTTAGTTTGTAATTGTATTACAATTTTCGTCATTACAATGCACAGTTATTAAAACTTAAATTTTAATGTTTTGCAGAGAAGATATCTTGAAGCCATTCCAAGAAAAAAAAAGATGTCGAGAGGAAGAGGCCAACAACACGCGGAGGCTTCGGGGGACTCCCAATCTGAAATGGAAGCTCACTCTCCAAACCCTCAAGCGTTTGAACTCGTTAAACGCCAGAGAAGTAATACATTCTCATATATTATTTACAAATTCCAAAGTTGCATATTTATTTTTCAATTTAAATTTTAACCAAATGAATTGACAACATTTAATATTGATGAATTGCAGGGAATATGGAACCTTCTTCCCCAACTCACTCCATACAGTCGCATGCATTCATATCTTCTGAACAGCCACTGAGTTCAACTCCTACAAGGCCACCCGTGGCACCGAAAAAAACAACCCCTCGACAACAAGGTACAACTTTTCTATAGTACGTTTAATTTCGTAGTTTTCACTTTATGAATTGTTTTAATATTTTTCATTTTTTTCTTGTACTTTTCAGCACATGTCAGTCATGATCAAACCACGGCACCGACACCCACTCAACCATTAATTTTTAAAATGCCAACCAGAGGAACAATGAAAAATAACATTGGTAAACGCATGCCTTTTGCTCCGGCCCAAAGTGGGACACTAAACTCGACACCTTGTTTCAATTCCAACTCTCTCACTGGTGGTGGCATTCCTTTTGAACAATATAAATTTAGATGAAGATTATTTGGGCATGATAGCAATGACCCAAATGGTTTTTTCGATACCCACGAGATGATTCAAGGCCAGAAGGTATACTTCAAATTTCAATTTTAATATGCTTTACAATTTTGAATTACATTCTGATTTAAATTTATTTATCTAAATCTTGATTTATTTTTTCAAAAACAGGATCAGCCCACCCAAAGGTAGAAACAAGGAGCAGTTGATCTTTGTGAAAGCCCCCATTCTTCTCCAGCAAGATCGTCTGCATCAGATTCAGATAGTGAAGAGTTCCCACCTTTTCCTTTGGAGAACTTAATAGGTAATGATTGTCAATCCCATGTCAGTGAGTTTATTATTCCTCATATCCAACAGCTGATAGAATGGGAGAGAAGGGATAAAGTTCTTATCAATGAGATTATTAGTCATTATGAAAATTATTGGCAACGGGATAGTTTATACGCTGCAGTCCAGAATCAACCTGCGAAGATGGATTCCTTACTTACCCAAGTAAAATGTGGGACTGTCACGTTTAACAACAACTATAAAGACGACATTTTAGATAAGGCACTAAACAAATTGGAAAATATTAGTGCCGAGGCCCAGGCATATTTTAACAAATGGTCCAAGGACAAGGATTTGGTATCAATCGCAAATGCCGAAAGAGATAGAGCGGTTGTAAGTACTATTACATTCAAACAATCATTTTTGTTAATTTGAAATTTTGAATTTACATTAATATTTTGAATTGACATTACTCTTTTTGTGCAGTTGAAATATGAAAATTTGAAGAGTCAGGTGAAGGTTTTGCAAGTTCACTTGGAAACAACAAAGAACAACTTATCCGCAAAAAAAATTTGAAGCAAAATATTGTTTTGGTTAACAAACAAAACAATACACTAAAGCGGATAATTAAAGAGCATGGTCTCGACCCTGACATATTGTTCAAAGCCAAAGCAGCTGCTGATCCAAATTTTCTGTCGCATGGAGATGCAACAAATCAAGAAGAAAGAATTTTAAAAAATCTGGACAGCGCTGCTGAAGATCTTATAAGTTCAGGGGTTATTTCTGGTGTTGGGGAAAGAGGTACAGCCACAATGGAAGAAGCCGTTGGGGAAGAGAGCAGAGTAGAATTGTCTAAAGAAAAAGAGGGTTTTGAAAATTAGAAACTTTTATTATTGAGGAAACTTTAAATATTGAATTTGAAAACTTCTACTATTGAGTATGTACTATGGTATTTGAATTTAATTATATGGTGATTAGATGGTGATTATCATGAATTATATGTATGTTTCTTGTTTACTTGCATTGTCATGAATTGTATGTGGACGTAGATGATGAATGATGACAATTGATAATCAATGATAGATGATGATGAAAGACGATGATCAATTTAATGTGTATAATGTCAAATTTAGTGCCTAAATATCTTGTGGGACTTTAATTATCTTGAAAATTGTCTTTGGGGAAAAAATAGCAACTAAGATTTGAAACAGATCTTTACTATTTAGGATTTCTCCTTAATAGACTTATGGTGTCGGAAAATTCTATTTTAAAGAGATTCACCTCTATATTAGTGCATAATCTCTCATTACAGAGCTTGTTTGACATCCAAAATAGTCAAGACCATTTGTCAGAAAATAACGTTTTGCTGGAAACAATCATTGATGTAGAGGCTAGATTAGCCAATTATGAAATAGTTAAATTCCAGGCCATAAGAATTAGAGCTTGGGAAATAATCAAGACCATGGTTTAAAAGATATGGTTTTTTTATCATGGATATTGTTTTGTGTAGAGTAGATTATGGAGGCTATGGAGGCTAGATTAACCAAAGTTGGAATAACCATGTGATTAAAAGATAGGTCAAGCTCGATATAGAACTTTGAAGTTTAATGTAAAACATACAAGGTTTTTATCATGAAGATTAGTCTGTATAGATCAAGTTCATAGGTTGAAGAACTGGATCATTTTTTATATTTGATAAGGGTGAAGAATAATTGTGGATTAGAACTGGGAGGCTATAAGTTGGAATAATTTTGAGTGTATAAGAAAATATTGAATTTTGCAAACATGATCATAGTAAAATATGTTGTATAGGATTCACATATTGAGATTCTCTCTTCGGGACTGATTCTTGGAGTGGTTGAATTAAAAAATCTCTTTTTTTTCAAATTTTTAAGGTGGTGCATATGATCATAGCTCAATAAGGTTGTTTACATATCGTATTAGTTACAAGAAGGTTTGAAAGATACAATAAGGGTAAGGTTTTTACGGAAAGTTGTTTTTACTTTCTTCTAATTATCATTGTTGAGCTGATGAAATACTTGGTTGACCCGTGCAATGAGTATCAAAGTATAAAATTCCTGCTACCACCTTGTTTTGTTTTCCTTTGCTGAAGATACAATGTTCAAGTGTATGTTTGAAGACAATTTTCTTGAAGCTCCACCATTTCTATGCCTTGAATTGATTAATCATGATCTTCTTGAAGTACAATCTATAAAATCAAGTGTCTAAAATATTGAAAAAAATTTACAGCTCAACATAAAGTTCTCTGTGCAAGGTTGGATCATCTTAAAAAGGTAACATTGTGTAAATTTTGTCAAGAGTGCAAGGTTGGATCATCTTAAAAAGGTAACATTGTGTAAATTTTGTCAAGAGTGCCTTACTGGTACCTCATCTCAAACTCAGTCTTAGCATATATCATGAAGTTTCTTTATGAACTTATCAAACAAGACCCTATCATCATCAAGTACACACCAATCACTATTTGTTTCTTTGGTCTGGGGATAAATTTGAAGTCTTCATCTCAATTGGCTGCATTGCAAACATGAAGGGAATTTCCTCTAGTGCAAAAGAGGTGAAACGCGCCATTTTGATCAGCATCAATTGACGACGCGCGACTTTGGCACGCTACGACGACACATTGACGCACCTATGACGCGCACATCGCACGCACCTATTGACGCGTCGCGCATCAGCATGCTACCGATCGACGCCACATCGAACCTATCGACGCACGTCATCGCACCTATCGACGCGCCACACTGCGCCACGCACCTATCGACGCGCGCCACCGCACCATCTATTGACGCCGCACATCGGCATCTATTGACGTGCGTCAAGTGAAGCCATTGACGCCCGATTTAGCCTATAAATACCCTTCAACCGGTCATTTTCTCATTTTCATCTTCCGGCTCTTGAATTTTTGCAGGTCTCAATGCTTCCCAACTGCAAGTTCAGTAACAAAAATCAAGAGAATCCAATTCAATCGATGTCCCTTATGCCCTCACATCCATATCGTTAATATGCCCCATTTCGAAACAGATCCGGATATTTTGAATTACTTTCTGTCATCCTACAATTCAGAGGACGGCATTTTTTATGTGACTCTGAACGATTGCCGAATTTTTCAATTCAGTATCGAAGCAAATGACATCCATCGTTTTACGGGCCTTCCGTTCAAAAATTTACCAATTGTTACAACCAAGGCAACACTCGTGGAAGAAAAGAATTTTCTCGAATCAACGTTTGGTTTCCATGTTGATTGTAAGTATAACTCGTTTTAATTCATATTTTTTATTCTGTTTCGCATTTTTAGCCCATGTCCATATATCCAGGTGTGGTGTCTAATATGTAGCATTTCTGAGTACATGTAATTTTTGCAATGCTAGTGTCTAAGATGAGCTTTGTAACTTTGTTTTACCTGATGAGTGCAGTGGAAAAGTTTAAACAAAAAAAAGATCTTAAGAAAACTGATGGAACCAAGAAGGGGAAATTAATTGATGTTCCCAAACCTGATGATGCAAATCAAGCAGGGGGAAGAATTCTGATCAATGTACTTTAATATTAACGGAGGGTGACTCAGCCAAGGCTCTTGCTGTAAGTGTTTGTGCCTTGAATCAGGGAAATGTGAATACTGAATTTGGTAGTATTGTGACATGTTTCGACATCACTTTCCAATTTAATTTTTTGTTATTTTAGTTATCTTTATCCTATCAGGTGGCAGGAATATCTATTTTTTGGGAAGCTACCACTCACCAACAAATGGAGAATAAAGAGATAGTAAATAGAAAAAAAATCCTTGGTCTACAGGAAGATAAAATATATGACAACATTAAATCTTTAAGATATGGCCATCTGATGATAATGACAGACTGTGCACATGATCTTCAGTATAAAGCGTTGTTTAGTTTCGTAAATGTTCCCCGTATATTTGGTTGTGTTTCGAGACTTTTTATATTTTTTTCTAAGCCTCCAGATGTTATGTATCTCCATGTCTAATGTCGGCACATGTTGATGTAGGAAACTCACAAAAATGGAAATGTGTTATCTTTCTACACAATTCCTGAGTATGAAGCTTGGAGAGAATCATTGAGTGGATCGATAACCGGTTGGACCATATAGTGCAACAAAGTAATGCTAGTTTGTTTTCTCTTTATATGTTTTCAAGTTCTGGTTTTGTTCACTTGTTGATTAGGTATCACTTGTTGCTTGGACCATACAGGGTTCCCGGTTTGGGCACAAGTACTTCTAAAGAGGGCAAGGAGTATTTCATAGATCTGGACAAGCACAAAAAAGATTTTGTGTGGGTTGATGAGAAAGATGGAGATGCTTCCTCATATCAATCAGCTTATAGAATGGGACAGAAGGGCTAAGGTTCTTATCAATGAGATTATTAGTCGTTACGAAAATTATTGGCAACGGGATAGTTTATACGCTGCAGCTGATCCAAATTTGCTGTCGCATGGAGATTTCTGGTGTTTGGGAAAGAGGTACAGCCACACTGGAAGAAGCCGTTGGGGAATAGTGCAGAGGAGTAGAATTGGATAAAGAAAAAGAGGGTTTTGAAAACTAGAAACTTTTATTATTGTGGAAACTTTAAATAATGAATTTGAAAACTTCTACTATTGTCTATTGTGTATGTACTATGGTATTTGAATTTAATTATATGGATTTACATACAATCTTTAATTTTAATCGCATTAGATGTTGATTATCATGAATTATATGTATGTTTCTTGTTTACTCGCAATGTCATGAATTGTATGTGGACGTAGATGATGAATGATGATAATTGATAATTAATGATAGATGATGATAATGAGGATATGATAATGATATGGTGATGATATGATATATATGGATGATGAGGAATTTTATGTGGACTTATATTTAAAATCGTATAATGTATTGTTTATCCCAAATTTTATGTGAATTTTATTAGGAATTTTATGTGGACTTGTATTTAAAAATAAATTAAATATAATTCTAAGAAATCAAGAAAGAATCATCACTGGTAAGAAATTAAACATAATTGCAAATATGCTAGGGTTTAGCTTACCTCTTGCGTATTGCAATCATCAAGGGTAACATGACATTGTAGATGGAGGGGTGAGTTGCCTGACATTGTCAGTCCTGAGAAGTGCCAGCAACATCTTTAAATATATAGACCAACAATATCTTTAAATAAATGTAAATATAAAGAATTAGACCTGTAACGTCTTTAATGATAACAAGAGCTGAAAAAATGTAAAGTAACAAACAATAAGATTATGTTGAAGAAGATACCTATTTAAAATTGAAATCATCACCGGTAATGTGCTATATCTTTGTCTTAAAAAATTCAACACAAAAAATTGATTAGTAGATAGATGGGTGAGTTGCCTGACATTGTCAGTCCCGAGAAGTAACAGCTTCCTCGGACGGATGTCAACCCACGTTTTCAAAAAATAAAAAGATTGTATTTAACTAAATGTAAATACATACACCTGTAACATCTTTAATTATAACCATAGCTGAAAAAAATGAATAAGAATAAACAATAAGATTAAGGGGAAAAAGATACCGCTAAAGTTGAAATCATCACTGCCACTGGTAATGAGCTAGATCTTTGTTTTAAAAAAATCCAACACGAGAAATGGATTAGTAGATAGATGGGTTAATTGCCTGACATTTTTAGTATATAGACCTGTAACATCTTTAATGATAAAGATAAAAGATAGATAAAGAAGATACCTACTTAAAGTTGAAACAATCCATTATCAATAGCTTCATCAAAGTCGATGTTGTCTTCTCAGAGAATGTGACGAAGAGCCAATTAAACTCTCAAGGTTGGGAATATTTGTACTTGTAGCTATATTATTTACACCTCTTCTTTCGCAAAGGGAATTCCAGTGAGCAATTGCTCTGTCAAAAAATGAATAGAAACAAACAATAAGATTAAGGGGAAAAAGATACCTGCTTAAAGTTGAAATCATCACTGCCACTGGTAATGAGCTAGATCTGTGTTTTAAAAAATTCCAACACGAGAAATGGATTAGTAGATAGATGGGTGAATTGCCTGACATTTTTAGTATATAGACCTGTAACATCTTTAATGATAAAAATAAAAGATAGATAAAGAAGATACCTACTTAAAGTTGAAACAATCCATTATCAATAGCTTCATCAAAGTCGATGTTGTCTTCTGTAGAATGTGACGAAGAGCCATTTACACTCTCAAGGTTGGGAATATTTGTACTTGTAGCTATATTATTTACACCTCTTCTTTCACAAAGGGAATTCCAGTGCGCAATTGCTCTGTCAAACGGAAAGGTTTCGAGGGAGTATCGAGAAATGTAATACCTCATGCAACTTTTCGATTTTTATCCAACTCGTTTGCTTTGATTTTATAAATGACAATGCATCGAAAACCCTTTCATCCTCCATGCACTCCCAAAATCATTGTCCGGCATAACTCATATAGTCCGAAATATTCACCGATATCTTCTTGTAAGATAGAACTTTGATAGATTCCTCGCCACAAATTTGTAATAGCACCACTTTCGTAAGGTTGATCTAAATTCCTATATTGGTTCCTCATTGTTGTTGCAAAATTTGTTGATCAAACTTTAATAAATCGGCATTCAAAGATACCTTTGATTTCCGTACTTGAGCTCGACGCCTTTGAATTGTTCCATTATTGTACCCATTGATTTATGGAAATGCTTATCGACAAAGTCTGCACGGCCACCTTCTCGTATTCCAAAATTCGGATTCATCACACCCATGGCTTCCAAAATTTTATCTTTACGTAAACGTTCCTAATTTCGATGACAAGGTTTCAAATTTTTTAAGCTTTATTCTGGTTTCAACTACAGACTCAAACAAATTACGTGTCACGGGAACATCTTCTCATTCCGATCCTGTAATATCTTGACGTTTTTGCAAAATGTGCATTGGTATTTCCCTCCCATTAACAGAGATGCATAGGTGATCGTGGATATTAAATCTCAAAAAGGTGTTAGGATTTTTAAGATCTAATAAATCTCTCCAATTTTCAAAAACAGGTGCATCAAAACTATCCTGGGAATAGTACAATATATCAAGACTTTGACATACCATTTTCCTCATCCGTATAAAATCCACAATATAGATTAATCTGCCTCGTGCATGCTTCATCGTTGTATTGATCTCCTTTAACATTGGAAGAATACCAACCAATGTAAGAAATGTCTCCAAATTAGTTAAGCGGAACAACAGTCCTCGCCCTATCAACTTCATGATGGTATTTGTGCATGAAACCAACCAATGAAGGATACTCCTCACGAACTCGCATGCAGTTCATACAAAGATATCCATCTAGTCTCCACATCCTTCAGAAGTTTTTTGCCATCTGTAATTCCAATTGCAAATTTTTGGAACTCGAGAAAACGCTTTGGGCTGCTTGACATATAGGCATGAAGTTCTCTTATGATGTCTTCTAATTTAGCAACATTTTCGTGGTTGCTTACCATTTTATATGCTAAATTCATTCTGTGAGCCATACAGTGAATTGGTAGCATATATGGGGCCACTGTTGTTTGTAATCTAACACAGCCCCTGCTTCGTGACTCCCGCATGACATGATGCACCATCTCGCTCCAACGCATACCAACTTCGTAGCAATTTCATAATCACCATACCAAAGCAACATCTTTCAAATGAGAAACAACTATTTTATATAGGTTTTCAGCATTGTAGTTTTCAACCATTTTCATAACACCCAACTGATGAGGTGTCCTTATATGATTTTCTAATGTATAGATGTGGATACATACCCATGCGGTGTTGTTGATCGTTGTCACTTCATCAATCAAAGAGAGATAAAGTTTTCTTTTTTACATTCTCTTCAAATCTTCCTTCTCTATCATCGAGAGGCATTTTGCCATTTCCCATCCACTACTCTCAGACCAATGAGACTGAGGTACATTCAGCATTCCATTAAATTGATACAAAACTTTGAAATCGAGGAAATCCGACATCGCTCTTCCTTTTTTAAGTATTTGAAAAAGAGTAGAGAATTGTATGAATTTTGCATGTAGATTTGTTTCTTTCATCTTACCAATATGCGATGTGATCGTTCCTCCCTTTTCCAACAGATGTTTGTTTTTTCCGCTTCGCCTCATATTCCACTCGCAGATCTAACATGCATGCACTCCTTTTCAGTTTTCCACCTATGTGTTTTGATTTTTCGGCCATCCGCCTCTAGTTATGCTTAAATATTGTTTTCCACAATGTTTTTCTATAGTGTCAAATTTTCATTGCATTTTTTTTGTTGCTTTCCCAATTTCCACGTACATATTGTACATGTACATTCACATGGGATTTCTTCATAATTAGATGATTGTACAGGTTCAATAAATGGAAATTTAGCTGCCCAATCAAACTTGTATGTCCTGCCAATGGTCCACATATTCTTGTTCGTTTTCAATGCTTTACTTTTTTGAGTAGAATTTTGAGCAATATCACAATCACCTAGTTTCCTCTTTCTTGGACCAGAGTTTGATTTTGATTTCTGTCTTCCATTTTTTGAGTGTTTATATCTGTGATATCTAGCTGCACTTCTGGTTGCACCCCAACAGGAACAATATCTTCAAGATCTGGCATATTATCGTAGGTTTCATTTGTTTGACTGTGATACTGTGCAGAATGCATGTCCACCTCAATAATACCTTCCACACAGTCAGTATTTTGATTCTTTTTGGTGGCATCTATATGATTGGTATTTACAATATCTCGTATCCGCAGAGTTTCCAAAATACTCAAGAGTGATTTTGAGATTTCTTACTTACTTTTAGGTTATTCGTATTCTTTGAATGGCACCTTCCATTATTCTCAAAAGAGTCCTGCACACAACAAAAAACCAAGAAGCGACTCTATCCAGCCTCTCGAGGTGTTTGCGTACGCGTGAATCGCCCGAGGTCGTGCGTCAACTCTACCCAAGTCACACGCCAACACTTCCTTCGCCGCATGTCAACCCTTCCTCTGCCGCAAGCGTCACTTCCTAGCCCAAGTCGCGCGCACAAGAAAGCTCTTGCCACGCATCAATACAAATCTTGTCGCGCGCACAAGATACATCTCTTGTCGTAGCGCACAAGATAGCTCTTTGTCGCACGCGCAAGCTCTCTCTTGCACAATAATGCCCTTGTCACACGTCAACACTGCATTTGTCGCGCAAGGTCAACAATCACAAGCTAACAGTAATATGAATCTCTGGTGCTCAAGGGTATGTGAGTTCAAATTTCACAAGATTGGTAATTTGGTAAGCTACTGAGGTATACTACCCTACGAATCACATAGGTTTTTATAGAGATGTTTTCAAATGAAGGCGAAGCCGACCCCCTCAAAAATATACTATATATTTTAGGTGAACAGACACCGACCCACTCCGAATAATTCGCCTTTTCAAATTTTCCTAAAATGAAATTTTCGCCATATTACGAATATTCGCTACTAAAATTATCCCCGATCGATGATTAGCAAGTTCATGGAGTACCGGCTCAATTTCACATTTCCTCTCCTAAGAAGAAGCAGATACTCCTTTTCATCCATGGGATGACGACGAATAGCCTTCCTCCTAGGATTTATCCCATTTTTGTAAAGTATTTAAAAATATGTGGCACAAATGATGACATCATCCATGTTGCACCATGGGATGTTTTCATCCACTAAATTGCCCCAAAGTCAATAGTTGACTTTTAGATATTTTGTAAATAGTTGTTGGTTCCTTTTTGCCTTCTTTCTCCTTCTCCTTCTATATATACTTGGATACTTGTTGTATTCAAACAGGTGAACATTTTTTAGATGAAAAATAGAAGTGAGAAGGAAAAGGCTTTGTACCTTTTGTTACATAAAATATTAATACAGAAATTAAGACTTTGTGCTCAATGGATGTGTTATGTGCATTAGATCTTTCTTAAGTTAGATCTATGTTACTTTTCTGTTAGATCTATCTCTACTTTTTTGTCATTTGCTCATCAGTATTGCTTTGTTCATTTATGCAAGTAGGTTTGGCTCTATTTACTACTAGCCCAAAACATAAACCCTCTGACCTTTCTACTTTGGAATTCATTTCTTTTCTCCCTTCGGATCTATCATATTTCTTTCCTTCCATTCATTCCTTTCTATTCACAATGAATACACCTACTGGGATGAGATCCCAAACCCCTGATGGTAGAATATTATAGGACTTGTGCAGATTCCTGCTAGTAGAATAGCAATAAACCAGTTTCACTTTGTTGTCTCAAAGAGGGGCTACGCCCGCACACTATTGGCTTTTCTATCCATAGATCCGCCCTCCCGACAAGATTTTCGGACCAACTTTTTTTGGTGAATCTATTGGGAAAGAACCGATTCTATGTGGGTATTGTATTAAAAGACACTAACAGTTTTCTAAAGTTGCTAAGGTAACTAAGAAAATAGATAAAACTGTGAAAATCACTACCTATTTGCAAATCTTAACTCTTTGCTTAAAATCAATAATTTTTACAAAAGTGACCCAAACTGAAAATTTTCTTTAGAGATCTATAGATATAGGCTAGTTAGAGATCTTTAGTTCACTGAGTTTTTACAAAAACCCATATATTTCCGTAGATCTGAGATTCTGACAGTTTTACAAATAATTTCAAACCCTTGCAAAAATTCAACTCTAAGATTTGAAAAGTAGCTTACTAAGTTAACCATCATTTTATCCTCATTGATCTTTGTCATTAAACCGCAATCGGTTTTCAAAAGAGGGATAAAATTAAATATTTAGAAAAGTACATGCTACTGATTTTGTCAGAAAAATCAGAAAATTAGCAAGTACAAACTAAAAGAGTTTTTAAATCTGCTCTAAAAACATTGCGTAGATCCGAAAGATACACGGCAAGTGAGCCATTTACTCATAGCAGAGAGCTTGTCGAGAATTTGATCCTATTTTCGATCTACTTCAAAGGCACAACTTCAGATTACACCAACATGCTTCTCATCACCGAGCTCAACTTATCGGTCAGCCGTAGTGTCTCACCCCCACGAAAGAACCTTTTTCACAAGGGGCCTCCACATCCCTTTTGCATAGCGCTTTGTTGCTCAAGGAATGAACAACACTTATGGCTCATGTCCTCTTTCCATATTTTCAAATGGTAGTACCATGGGGAAACACTTTGGGCCCTCTCACATTGCCACATCCTGTTCATACACTCCCTCATGGAAACCGCAAGAATTTCCCAAGATTTGATGGGAGTGGAAATCAAAGCACGGATTCACATATATTTGTGTTCATTATGTCATGCAACATCCTAGATGTGACCCATGAAGATGTGTCAGTACGCCTCTTTCTAGAGACCTTGCAAGGACCCATAGTAGAGTGGTTCCAACATTTTCCGATTGGATCTATCACCAGTTGGGCCACATTATGAACTGCGTTTGAAAATAGATATAAGCCTTCAGAAGACACGTTTGTGTTACTGTCAAAGATCACTCACCTAAAGAAGGAATTCAATGAAACCATGCATGATTTTATCACTCGTTTCAATTCACTAATCAACCGTGTGCCACCGCCATGCTACCAACACTAGAAAATCAGAAGTGTTTCTTTGTGAACGCCATGAGCTCAAGAGTAAGTTTCTTACTTTTACAAGAAAAAATCACCACCCTAGTTCTCACTCAGGCTGTGGTCATTTAGATAGAAGACAACCTACTTATATCTGGCGAATTAAAATGAGAGCCATCCAAGCCTAAATCTTTAACTCCTTCTCAAGCCACTTCATCGATCTAGCATTCTAGAAGATGCGGCAAACTAATGCTCGCATCAAGAAGAAATTAGCTCAAGCCTCTCCTAACACTCCATACCGAGATATCCCACGGAGAAATTTTACTCCCAACAGCGCCCCCACAAAGGTCACGTTTTCTTGCAAATGCTCCACGGTTGGCACTTGAGGCTCCTTTTGTCAATGCCTTGGTCGAGATCGAAGGAGAGGAGAAAAATTATGAAGAACCTTCGTCGCAAGGTGAAGATGATCAAGAGGTCAGTGAACTGACTGGCGACTCTATAATCGGGTATATGGAATTTGAAGATGAGGAGTCGATGAAGAAGAGGGTACCCAAGGATATGCAAAGCAGATAGCCATATGTTGTTTTCACCCGCTCACATGGAAAAGAAGTAGAAGTTGCTGCCTGGATACAAAAGAAGAAGGTCATGCACAAACACGCCTCTAACCATTGCTAAAAGAGGTCATCCTCTTCCTGCTCAACCTCCTATTAAGTCTTTTATGAAAAAATCTTTTCCTCCCATCTCTCCTCCAAATCAGCCTTCGTCTATTCCCATAAAGACTAGTAACCCTACCCTACCGTCACAAAGTGAGGGACTCATTCCTTCATAAACGCAACCCTTGGTCGCATTCAACATAATTGATCATGCTAAAAAGACCAAGATTCGAATGTCCGAGGCTGAATATCTTCACCAAACCCCGAGTAGCTTGTGAGATTGACCGAATATATCCAAAGTCAAGCTACCATAACCTCTCATACCTCCCCGAAAGGAATCATTTCCACTCCTCTTGCATCTCGCATAAATGTTTCTTGACTTCACGTGTCGGGAAAAATTGAGCCTTTTTATCTCTCCTCCTAATCAATGGTCACAAGCTAAGCAACTACATAATTGAACTGGGGCCTCCGATAATGTCATGCCGTAAAAGGTCACCCATGCTTTGGGTCTCACTCTTACTAAGCCTTTTAAGCAGGTGTTACTCCATGGAAACCAAACAGGTTCCATTGATTGGTTAGATCAAAGATGCACAATTTGAGTTTGCGGTGTTCCCAAAGAAAAGAGTGAAGATTGACCATTCTTGTTGCTTTGATATCCCTAAAGCAGCATATGGAATTTTGCTAGGAAGAAGCTTTTGTAGAGAAGTTGGTGGAGAGATTCATATGGACTGGTCCAAAGCTAGAATCCCCATCAAGGGTGTAATGCAGACTTTGGATCCTGAATTGCAAAAAGAAGTACTTGGTCACCAATTCTGATGACCCCAAAGCCCAAATTCTCTTCGAATCATCAGGGATGGGGAACTACTTCTTATCTATTGAGTCTGATAAAATGGACGTTCTCATCCAAGAGGAGGACCTTAACAAGATATGGACACGCAGTTTGATGGCAGTTGTGCAACAAGTGGATGCGGTGATGGAGCTGTGTTAATATCTCCTGAGGAAAAGATTTTTCCTCTCTCTTTCAAGTTGTAGTTTTTCAATACAAACAATACTGCTGAGTATGAATCTTTGCTACTTGGCATGTAAGCTGTAAAGGAAAGAGGAATCAAGAATCTAAAAGTACAGGGTGATGCCGAGCTGATCGTTAATCAAGTGAAAAGAATATATCAGGTGAATAACGAAAGGCTCAGCACTACCGCAATGCAAAGATGAGACAAAGATTGAGGAATTTGACGCTTTTTCAATAAAATCCATTTCAAAAGCTCGTAATGACAATTCCCAAAGACTTTCGGTAGGTATTCAACGATGACAATTAGCTTATTGCCTTTCTAGAGAAAGCAAAAATTTCAGTGAGCTTCATTTTGAAGGATCTACTTCTGCATGCTATGAATCTGTCACTAGTCAAGCAAATGAATCAAAAGGAGGTGATGGCATATGTCAGCTCAAGGGAAATAAAATTCCAAAAGGTTTAGTCTCTCTGGAATGTTTGTTTGACAAACATGATCGCTTTGTCAAGAAGAAATGGCAAGATGACCCCAACTCCTCTCCAGAGACCGAATCGGTCAACCTGGGTACTATGGAACATCCGCAGTTTGTGAACATTGGGAAATGTTGTACACCCAAGGAAAAGTGGAAGTTTGTCAAATTTTTGAAGAAATATATGAACGTATTGGCATGGTCTTATGTTGATCTAAATTCTTTCAAGCCAAAGGACATTCAGCATGACATCCCATTAAAATATGATGTCAAACCCTTTCACCAGAAATAGAGACACTACAATCCCAAGATCTTGGGTACCATCTAGGCAGAAATACTAGAAGATGTTGGATGTGAGGATTATTTTTCCTATCCATTATAGTACCGGGTCACAAATATCGTATAAAGATGAAATAAGAATGGTGAAATATGCATATGCGTAGATTTTGACAATTTGAATCGCACGTCCTGAAGGACAACTACCCACTACCCATTATGGATCAAGTTCTATAGGTAGAATCGGTTCAAAGATGTTGTCCATGCTTGATGGTTTTTCAAAGCTATAATCAGATTGAGGTCTTACTCAAGACCGATTCAAAACAACATCCACTACTCTCGGGGCACTTTCACCTACAAAGCAGGATGCCTTTTGGCTTGACTAACGCCAAAGTGCCACCTTTCAAGCAAGTAATGGACTTTGCATTCAAAGGTATGATGGGAAAATTCATTGTAGTTTATTTAGATGACTTAACTGTGTTCTCTAAAAAGTGAAATGATCATTGTGACAATTTGGAGCAAGTATTGATTAGATGCCGAGAACACGGGATCTCCCTAAATCTAAAAAAGTCTATTTTCGGGGTCACTGAAGGAAAGTTGTTGGGACACGTTTTCAGCAAGGAACGGACAAAGATAGATGTCGAAAGGGTTAAGGCTATTGAGCCTTACCTTACCCATAAGAAAGACTCGGTGTTCACTCCTTTGAAAAGGTGAATTTTCTCGACGCTTTGTTCCGACTTTGCTTTGAAAAGACTCGTCACATATCAAATATGATGAAAGGGTCACAAAATTTTTGTTGGAGAAATGAAGGAAAGGCATCATTCAAGGATATAAAATCCTCCGTTTCTCATGCACCCATCCCGGTTTTTCCCGACTTCTCCAAGGATTTTATCATGTACGTTATGCATCTCGCATATCTGTGATCAGCCATCTTAATGCGTAAGAACTCTGAAGATGTTGAATCTCCAATCACGTTCATGAGCT
This sequence comes from Taxus wallichiana var. yunnanensis, assembly GCA_018340775.1. Classification (NCBI taxonomy): domain Eukaryota; kingdom Viridiplantae; phylum Streptophyta; class Pinopsida; order Cupressales; family Taxaceae; genus Taxus; species Taxus wallichiana. The sequence goes on from CM031235.1 coordinate 638,050,660, forward strand.
ATCCTCTCAAGTCTCATGAATTGAAGATGTCTCAGTTAGAAAAGCACCCCTTCACTGTTGTCAAAGTGGTCAAGAACTTCCGGTATTACATCCTAAATTCTCAAACAATAGTGTTGGTTCCTGACACGACAGTCAAGTCTATCCTAACTCAACAAGAGTTAGGAAGCTTCGATGATGGAATTGGATCGCAAAGGTCCAAGAGTATGATCTAGACATAAAACCAACCAAGCTGGTAAGAGGCAAGGGCCTATGTAATCTTATGGCTGAAAATAAAGATTCAGAGATCCCCAAAGAGAAAGATGATTATATCGACGGAGCGTAGGATAAATTGAAAAATCCTATTCACTACCTATGGTTCTATTTGTTTTGACCAGCGACGAGTGGTATTCCAATATCACTTTCTTTCTCACTTATGGTGAGTGTCCAACTCACTTAACTTCAAAGGAGAAGCAGATTGTAAAGCTTAGGGCAGCCAGATATGTCATATGGGATGACGGTTTATACAAACGTGGTATTGATGGCGTCTTCTTGCGATGTGTTGACAAACCACAACAGATCAAATTGCTTGAAATTTTTCATGACTCAGCCTGCGGCGGTCACTTCTCCTCGTCTATGACAACACATAAGATCATTCGAGCTGTGTACTACCGCCAATGCTATTTCAGGATACAGACCACCTAGGTAGAAAAATGTGAGCTCTGACAATAGTTTGTTAGCAAACCAAAATTGGTTGCTTTTCCCCTCAGGCCCGTCATTATTGATGAACCATTCAGACAATGGGGAATTGACTTTATCAGAGCACTACATCCCCAATCAAGTGCCGACATAGTTATGTCCTAACAGTAATAGATTACTTCACCAAATGGGTGGAGGCCATACCTGTTAAGAATGCCACCTCTGAAGTTGTTTGCAACTTCATCAAAGAAAGTATCATTGTAAGATTTGGCATCCCACACAAGATTGTTGCTGATAATGCTTCCAACTTCTCCTCACGGGAAGTTATCGGTTTTTGTTATGAATATAGGATAACCTTGGCCCATGCCTCGATTATTACCCCAGGGAAATTGTCAGGCAGAATCTAGTAATAAGAACTTAGTAACCATCATACGGAAGCTATTCGATGAGAATCAGTGGTCCTAGCAAAGGTCATTGTATGATGCTTTGTGGGCAGACCGTATTACTCTGAAGAGGTATCTCGGTATGTCACCTTTTCAAGTGTTATATGGAATTGACGTTGAGCTTCCCATTTCTGCGGAACTTCTTGCCCTATGCTTGGCACGAGCGATCGAAGATGAGACTTTCTAGAATTCTCTTGAAAAGAGGGTCATGTATCTAATAGAACTTGAAGAAAAGAGAGTAAGAGTGGTCGACAGGATCACCGAACATCGAATCAAGTCAAGAGATTGTTCAATAAAAAGGCTAAGCAGAGGGATTTCTAGGTGGGAGATCTCATCCTTTTATGGGACAAGTGAAGAGAGCCAAAGGGCATGCATGGAAAATTTGACTCTCTTTAGAGAGGGCCTTTCAAGATCAAAAGGCTCAACAGAGAGAATAGCTTCTATCTCTCGTATCTAGATAGAATTGAGCTCCCGCTTCCCTATAGTGGGCAACATCTCAAAATATTCAGGAAGTAGAGCTTGCTCTCTTCTTTGTACAATTTTCTTTAGTTGTGTGTTTTTTTTTGTCGTGTGTTTTCTTTTTTGGTTATGTGTTTTCCTTTTTCATCACCCTTGTTTTTGACTCTATAACCCAATGGATAGGCACATGTAGATATGGGATTCTCTACCCTTAAGCTTCGCTTAAAGATAGTCCCCAGAAAGAGCCAGTTGTTATCCTGTAAAATTGACAAGGGAAATTTTGTAGGTAACCATACCAAATTTCCATTCTAGTCCCCCATCAAGGTCCCTTAGCATTCGGAATGGCATAAAATCCCTTTCCGAAGAATCTAGTTTTTCGAACTTAGTCATTTGGTCCTTTTTTGGTTGGGCGCAGTTTTTATTCATGCAACATCAAATGAAACTATGCCCCCTCCTTTCCTTTGGCGCATCCTTTAGAGTGTCGACATTCCAAATGTTGCGCCTTCCCATGATGCACCTTTCAAGCTGTGCCAAGGCGCATGTGCCATCTTGTCGACATTCAAAATGTTGCGCCCCTGAATGGTGTGCCAAAGCGCTGAAAAAGTAATGTTGACAACCCCAAATCCACGCCTAGGGCACAAATATTTTCATGTTGGCATCTACCTAGGTGTACCTTATAAAAATTTGGTGGCACATTTATTACACCTTTTGCTATAAATACGCACATCCGACCTGTCATTTTCATGATTGAAAAATGTGGAAAAATGTCATTCTTCTCGCATTTTTAGCGCTCCCATCAACCCCGTGTGTCACTTTTCGTCACGTTCGTGGACCCCACATCATTTCCTCCGTCTTATATATTCCTGGTAAGAGGTCCTTGCTTTTCTTGTGGTTTCATTGTTGTTTAGGGTTGGCACTAGCAAAAAAATTGAATGAACCTAAGAAAATAATACCACTCCAGCCCATTTTTACAAATCAACCCACTTTCAAAACATTTTTACCCTCCTTCCAGATCTGCTAACTTGGGAGGCCTTGTCTCAAAATGAATCCTTGACCCTCTTTCCTCTGTTCCCCTCACTGAAAAATCTGAGTTAAGAGAGGCAAAAGACCCCAAACCTGCCAAAAAGGTAAAAAATCTAAAGTTATTGCAATCCAAAACCACTATTTTCCTTTGGCACAAACTTTGTTATTGTTACATTAAACAGTCACACACCAAAGGGGCGCACTGTCCCCGCATGCAACATTGGTCTTTCCTGTGCCTTATAAAATTCCTAAAATTCTTAACACAAGCGCAAGTGCAACTCTAGTTACACCTACATTCGAATGTCGTGCAGACCATTCCTATACCATGCAAAGCTAAAATCCTTGGCACAACTTACCGCAATGATGCACCCTTTGAACCTGTGCCCCTTGGCACATCATAATGTTTTGCAACATGTACCATGTCTGCACCAATGGCACACCCGAAGCCTTGCTACACCAAAAATATCTGCACTCAATTAAAATCCTTCGTATGGCACAAGCACACATCCTACGACATCAACATCTGAATGTTATGTGTAATCTTTCCACACCCTGCACCCCTTTTGGCATTGTTTTCTTCCATGCAACACTCTCCCAATGTACACCTCGCTTTTTGACCTTACAACCTACAAAGCATGATTGTGCCTTGCGCCAGAAGCTTCTAAATTGATAAATTTTCATTCTGTAAAGCTTTGATGGACGATTTAATAGCTAACATGGCTCTTCTGCGATGGACTTCCCTACTTCTTCTTGCAGATCAATAGCTGAACTCAGATTCGCACATGTCTTCATCAAGTAAGAAGCCAACCAAGTCTAAGGGTAAGGCCAAACTCACAGAAGAAGAAATGAAGTACAAATACCAAAGGGTCAGGATGCCTGAATCCCTTGCAGAGTGTGACCTAGACATCAGGGATTCAAAACTTGGTCATATTGACATGGAGGAATTCTGGGCCAGAACTAAGAAGGTCACAGGTAGTCCATGGATGGACAAATTGGTCGGCAGTGGTTTACATTTCACTGTAGGAATTCCCATGAGCACAGTAAACAACGAGTTCATGATGGTGGTGGGCCGTTGTTACAATAAGGACACAAGATGTGTCGAAATGAGAAGGGTGAGGTAATAATCAACCTCACTACCCGGCACTTTGAAATCATGTTGGGTATCCCCACTACCGGCACTTTGTGACAATAAGCCAAGAGGAATGCGTGAAAGCATGGAATGAGAATGAAGACAAATGCATGCAGCTTATGAATGAAGTATATTTGAAAAACAAGAAGGTGGTGATTAGGTGGCCATAAGTCATCCATCGCAGCAAATTCTCGAAAGAGCTAAGTGACACCATCACCTTCCTAAGTAGGGTATTTAGACTTCCCGATGCCCATTACTTTCATAAATGGATGCTCAGATAATTGGAAACCATGAGCAAAAATGTTCCTGATCAACGTTTTGAGTGGGTGGAGATTATCAGCAGCACCATCTCCGAGCAGCTTCAACAACTCTCAATGACTGGGAAGTTCTACATGAACTCCTATGTGGTATATGTTGTTGCCTCGAAAGAGACTACCGAAGATCGAACCAATTTGGGGTGTGGCCCCAAGTAAGAATATATGAGTATTATCTAGAGTTGAGACTGGAAAATAGCATCGCACAATTCAGCAAGATCAATGACGCCTTCTTCTACGGCGTCATCTTTCTATTGAGGCCTAATATGACTCACGGTCGGATGACGAAGAGCGTGGTAACTACCATAGAGAAGTGGGGAGTGTTATTTACACAATTTCACACTTTCACCTATCTCATAGCCATCAACTTCTTGGGGGAGCCCACCAAGTTACCGAGATATGCGGGGCCTAAGCTGATCCTATTCGAGCTGCCTAGACAGCTCATCACATATCACGAGAAGTGTCTGAAAAGAAAGAAGGGTGGAACTCCTTTCCCCCTCACGGTGGGACAGTACATCTACACTTCTATAGCAAAGCCCGGGAAATTTTTAGGGAGCTGGAGTTTCTCAACTTGAAACATAATTTCTGGCAATGCCAACCTTTTATCCTCGCAATTGCCTTCCAATTGAAAAGTTCGATCTAATCCACGTCCCACAGATGAAGATATCTATATCAATCTGTATCACGAGGTCAAGCTTAGAAAAAAGGATCACTCTCACCGGCCCTAGCCGAGGTCATCCAATATCGTGTGGCTATTGTCCCGAAAGGTTTCCAAATGACTGATCAAGAAGTTGATTAGGTCTATCTAGATACGAACGGGGATAATTAGCCTTTTGCTGATATTGATAGAACAAAGGCACCTCAAAATATAGACAAAAGAGTCAAAGGCACTCTATAGCGCACAGGACATTGGTGTAGGAAAGATGGCCTCATCTACCTTGGGGTAGACTTCACCATGTCTCCCTTGGGTAATGCACCTACCAAGCCAAAGCACTTGCCAAAGGGCAAAGGGAAAGATAAAGAGGGAGAGACAAGAATTGTTCAAGACAAAGCTCCCGAGAGCCCTCCCTCCACCGCGCAGAACAGTAGTAAGCCCTGGTATCCCTAAAGAAGAAGAGGTGGTGAGTGTTCCAACGGGCACATCCACTTAGGATGTTGCCACTATCAGAACTCGCCGAGGTCCCCATCATCCCATCTCTCGCTCCTCCTTCCCCTCCTCACGTCACTCAAGCAACCACTCCTTTGGTTGTGTCTTCTCCCCCATCTTCTACCATTCTCCCTTCCTCTTCCTCCATCTTCTCTTCCCTCACGGATCGTCCATGAGATTTCTTCCCTCATCTCTCGATCCCTTCCACCCCCACGGTTTCCTCTCCTACAAAGTGACTTTAACCCTATGAGCATTGGAGGGATGGCTTATTTTTCAATGCTGCCACCAAGTGTCTCGACGCATTTCCCCATGTCCACTGTAGCTGCTCCTTATTCCACCTCCGTTCCCCTTCTCCCTCTGGTCCCACTCCCCTAAGTCAGAATGGATATCCAAACACTCGAGTCAAAGACAAGAGGAAAGTCCCCATTGCACCTATGGACTTCTCTATGATTCCAACTAAAGGAGCTAAGAAGTAAAAGGCAATAACCCGCTTCTCTCAAAGCGCTTCAGGTGAAAGAGTTATGGAGATCACGTACCCTAATCCCACAAAGAGAAAAAAGATCTATCTCCTATAGATTTTATAGTGACACAGGTCATAATGGGAACATCCTTATAAATCTTGTAAGGAGAGGCTTTATCTCAGTAGTGGATTCCTTTTGAAAAAAATCTTCAAGAGGAAAAGGAAGAGAAGAGGATATTGAAATAATAGAACAAACATCTTCTCCAAACCCTACAAAAATGGGTGGTGTACCTCCCGTGGCTACTACCGAAACTCTTGAGGCCATTAGTGGGAAAAGATAAATGAGTATGCCAAGATTGGTGAGTAAGGTATGGCGGTATCCACTGGAGAGACCAGATCATCAAGGATAGTGAGCAATTGATTGTAAAGTTCACGAGTTGTATCGTATCAGATCAAGCTAATAGGGAACTCTAGGCAATCCCAGGACCTATCTCTGAAGAGTTGGACCATGCTAGGTTACAACATGAGACATTCCAGAAGATCCTCAACTACCCAGTCGATGACTTAGTAAAATTCAGCATCTTCGATCACCCAAGGGCACCCAACAAAGTCCTTGCTGCTTTGGACTATCAGATTGACCAGATGGAATTTGTCTTGGAGAAAATAGATAAAATCAAGGAGGAAGCCTTGGATGCAATGCATCAAATGGAGTAGATCATCCTAAGGATGTCTCGGGCTTGCTCACCCCATCATACACCTTGAGGAAGGTAGATGACACTATTCGGCTCTTCAAGGAGATTGTGTCATAAGGTTTAGGGTCAGAAGCCACTTTTGATACAAAATCTATCAACAACCTTCTGGCCTGCCGTGATTTTGGATACCTGATGGAGGCAAGTAATGAATACTTCAAGCTCCTAGAGAGACTCAGAGATGAATAGGAGACTTGCAAAGTCATCAGCAATCACACCAAGGGTCCTGCTCAGGATCAACTTCAACCGATGATTAGCAAGTTCATGGAGTACCAGGCTCAATTTCACATTTCCTCTCCTAAGCAGAAGCAGGATACTCCTTTCCAGCCATGGGATGGTGATGAATAGCATTCGATCCAGGATTTATCCCATTTTTGTAAAGTATTTAAAAGTATGTTGGCACAAATGATGACATCATCCATGTTGCACCATGGGATGTTGTCATCCACTAAATTGCCCCAAAGTCAATAGTTGACTTTTAGATATTTTTGTAAATAGTTGTTGGTTCCTTTTTGCCTTCTTTCTCCTTCTCCTTCTATATATACCTGAATACTTGTTGTATTCAAACAGGTGAACATTTTTAGATGAAAAATAGAAGTGAGAAGGAAAAGGCTTTGTACTTTTTGTAATAGAAAATATTAATATAGAAATTAAGACTTTGTGCTCAATGGATGTGTTATGTGCATTAGATCTTTCTTAAGTTAGATTTGTGTTGCTTTTTGTTATATCTATCTTTACTTTTTTGCCATTTGCTTATCAGTATTGCTTTGTTTGTTTATGCAAGTAGGTTTGGCTCTATTTACTACCAGCCCAAAACATAAACCCTATGACCTTTCTGCTTTGGAATTCATTTCTTTTCTCCCTTCAGATCTATCCTATCTCTATCCTTCCCTTCATTCCTTTCTATTCACAGTCAGAAATACACCTACTGGGACGAGATCCCAAACCCCTGAAGGTATAATACTGTAGGACTTGCGTAGATTCCTGTTGGTAGAATAACAATAAACTAGTTTCGCTTTACTGTCTCAAATAGGGGCTATACCCCGCACACTGTTGGCTCTTCTAGCCATAGATCTGCCCTCTTGATAGATTTTTGGACCAACAGTGCTTACCTACAATGATTATTAGACTATTTTTAAAACCTCTTGGAAATAAATCCGAAAGTTGTCTTTGATAGTGGAAGGTGTGCTTCCTCTCGATGATTTCCTTAACTAGAATTAGGAATGTAGAAAAAGGAACTTAAAAGAGATTAGACTTCATTCCATTGAATTCTAATATAAAAATAACTTTATCTGACCTTATGTACGCTAAGGTTGAGGTTGGTGAGTAAATAACAACGTTGTTATGTATGTTGAATTGGTTATGTGAAACATAAATTAAAAATGTTAATGGATTAAAAATCAAAACTTATGAAATGGTTAGGAGGTAGATGTATCTACATACCCACTCTAATTGTAGTTTTAACTTGAAACCCTAATGGTTAATGAAGCTAGTTATTCAAAGAAGGCCGCCGCAACTAACCCATAATAAGGAAAATTTAATAAGTCTTTAACTTCTTTCCATGATTTGTTCATCCAGATGAGGTGAACTCAACCATATGTTTGCACATGCCAACTGTAGTACAATACCTTCATGAAGACTTGGGTCTTCATGAGGATATTGTGTTGTAGTTGACCTATTGCAACACCCTTCATAGTTTAATCATCTAGATCTACATAAATATGACTTGGTCACATTTCGCCCTATGTAGATTTAGGGGTATGATCTAGTGTCGAGGTCAACTCATGATGACTTAGGGTAATTAGACACACATAATTGCCTTAGGTTGATTGGGTATGTCTATGTACCCTTACTCACCGCGAGCCCCGCACACTAGACTATTTTTCTAACCTTGGCTAGGGCTAAATCTTGAACAAGTGGACTAACAGGAGTCAGTGAAGACCATTCTAGATAAGAGCTGAAGTGGGGTGAAGGACGTATTCCTTTTGATGAGTATGTCATCTAGGAATATAAACATGAACAATATGTTTAAAAATCTTTTTCCAAAGTATCACAAGTTGTTGGTTGCATTGTCCTATGTCACCTAGTTTAAGAAGTGGGATTTTAGATGAATATTGGTAACAAATATTCAGATAGGCCTCTTGAACAAAACACTTAATACCCCGAATAGGGTAAGGGAACCAAGTATACATGGTATACAAATCATTAAGTTAACATGAGAGATCAAAGTGTTTCACTAAGTCATTTATAGTTTCATATGCTTTTTTGTTATGAGATGGATTGGCTTAGAATGTGTGTTATAAATTATGATTATTTAGAATAGAGAGCATTATTAAAAAAAATCCCTTGTTTCTAAAGTCTTAAAATGGAGATGTTACGGTGCTAGAATGCAAATGTAGTAAACAAACAAGATAAAAAAACACATTTTAGTAAATATTGGAATTGTTGATGATTTTATTAAAAAAATGAATGTTTATGAGTTTTTGAATATTTTACAAAAAAATTGTATTTTTATGGTTTTTGAATTTTATGATTTTTTGATTTTTTTGAATTTTGATGATTTTTTATTTATTTTGTGAATTTTTACATTTTTTTGAATTTTTACGATTTTTGAATTTTTGAATTTTTACTATTTTTTGAATTTTTGCGATTTTTTTGAATATTTTGATATTTTACGATTTTTTTTTTAAATATTTTTGTAGGTGATAGAGGAGAAATTTTAAGGTGGGAAGAAATGGGAGGAAAAAATGATACACGGGGGTGAGAGAAGGGGCTCTCAAAAGGTTGTAGGGCATCGTGAAATGTAGAGGGAAAATTGTGTTAGCATGCAAATATGAAATGACTATGAGACCAATTCAGCACAAAATCTAACACAATAGTTCATATACCTCAGATTGAGCATAGATAAAAGGGGGAGAAAGTGATATACATGCTCCATGATTTTCTTATGAGATGGTATGAGAATGCTTGATTTGTGGTCAAATTTTATCAACACCTCCTCGATCAAATGATGTTTTTAGCTTCGATGGAATGCAATGAAGATTTCTTATTTTCTTGGAGATTTTGACACCATAGACTTGTAATATTTCTAAGGTACTTTGCATCGAGGGTGGAACTTCTATTTATAACTAGAGGAGGCAAAAATCAAGGGTTGAGATCTTGCCATGTTGGACAAGATCAATGGTCGAGGATGCATAAGAGTGGAGAATTTTCTAGATGTGGAGAATTCTATATTTCACTATAAATCTCCATTTAATTAAAATTTCAATGGAATAGTGCTCATTTATTTGAATATATAAAAATGGGAGGGAAGAATGGAGAGGCCTCTAGAAATAGAAGCCTCCAGATTTGGAGGTTTATTTTGCTTGCGATTAGGTGAGATTAATTATGTTTAATAAAGTGATTAGATGGAGAAGTTAGGCATGGAGTAGGTATAGGGTAGGTGGTAGGTGAGTGATTTTATTTAAATTAGTAGAAAATAGTTAATGAGGATTAGTTAGTATGGTAAATAAAATATTAATGAAGTATTAATATTTCTAAGGATGTAATGGGATTATTGAAAGGTGAAAAAGATAATTGAAGTATGATTACATATAATAATTAATTAATTATTATATGGTTGATAATGGGAATGTATTATTATATATTATATGCATATTATTTGCTAAATGACCATGTTGACATTTTGTATGTCTACACTCAGCCATCCACATTAAATATCTGTCATGTTCGAGATTGATACAACATCGCCACAAACATCTAGATGCCTCTAAAGACCCTACTACACCTTTTCAAGCTCCAAAAATTTTATAATATCCCTACAAAACTATCCATCTACATTCAACATCTAAGGTGAGTCAATATTTTATATTATCATCTTTGGTTTATCAACGCATCACATTAAAATCCATATCGATCATCTTAGTCTATGTTTTCTGTCAAAATTACATTCTATCGTGATATCAACTTTTACACGTTAACATTAGTGATTTTGTCTTAATATCCAATGATTCTACTTGAATTTCCCATGATTCCAATCATTATATCCTATTTATCTCATTTCTTATCAGTTTAATATTATATTTTTATCTATGTTGTCTATTTCAAGATGATTTTCCCTATAGATGACAGTTTCAGGTGAATCACACCCCATTACCAATATCTATGATCTTCTAATCATGGAGCATCCATTCATGTGGGAATAATAATATATCACCCATGAACTCATCCTATGTGTCATTTACCTCATACCCAAAATTGAAGACATCGAAGAACAACATGAAGTGATATATGAAATATATGACGCCACATTACGATTCTAGTTTGACTACTTTGACTTGAGCTCTGGTATCCCTTTCTTGGACAACCTATCAAGTAGAATAGGATCTCTCCACCCCTATTTAATTCTAATCATATTTTCATTATCTTATTTCATATCAAATCACTTGATTGTAAACATGAGTTGACATCCCTCGAGGAATCCCATTAGTTCCTAGGATCGGCCATCTTGAGCAACTCATTTAATCATTATCTAATATCTATCTTGTTTATATGTCATTCAGATACAGTCCTCCCACTTAGTGGAAGGAGGAGTATTCTTCCTTGTTCATGTATCCACTCATCTTGACATTGCATTTTTGGTATCTGGTATCATCAAACCATGTTATTTTATAATTTTGGTATTTCAATATAATATTAATAAACCAAAATTCACCTCAAACAATATGTATTATAAATATTGATTCCTATATAAAAATTCATATGAAATTGTTACATTTATATATGTATGTTTTTGGATGTAACAATTTCATTATCGTTATTTCTTATAATTTTTTGTGCAATACAAGATATGAAAACAATAATTATGAATATAACACTTTACATTGTTATGAGAAACAAAACACCAGAGATTCTATGAAAACAATATACCAATATTACACTTTACATTGTTATGAGAAACAAAACACCAGAGATTCTATGAAAACGATATATATGGGGGAATTCATACATTCTCACAACACTATCCTTTGGTGTTTGGTTTCATTTAGTTGATGTCTCTCGATTGGGAGTAGTGCTTCATGTTATCTATATGTAATGGTTTACGAGTGGTAGGTTCTTTTTCCATTCAGATTACTAGATTTTTTGACTAGGCCTTTAGGACTTTGGATCTTGAAATTAAACATAAAGAAAATAAATATCTAAGTGTAAATTCTACATATGTATATTTTTAGCTTATGCAATATTAATAGGAAAGGGACCCATCAACACTTATTTATGAATCAATTTTTTTAGGGTTGATATGAGTTTTCACTTAATTTATCTTTATCCCATTACTTCTTCTTTCTTTTTCCCCCCTTGGAGGAGTAAAATTGAATGGGATATTTACATGGTCGTAAATGACATCACTTGAAAATACCTAGTAGCATGTAGTCTTATATTTCCACTAAATTCTTAGGCATGTTGGCACTTCATTTAGACAAATATAAAAACTCACCCGAAGATCATGGGCTACCTGGTCCTTTCTTTGTAGTGGTTTGACAAGATGTTAGCATGCTTAACCAGAAAGATAACTAAAAAGATCCATAATCAACCATAATAACTCATTACATGCATTCAATTAGAAACACACATAATAAGGAAACATATAGATCAGATCATAATTAATACCATTTGCACCATCGGTTCACCATACTCAGAGACATCAATTACCATAATCCAACCAAAATTATCCATAAATTTACATAAAAAAATTTGAATACATAATAATAGTCACCAAAGAGTCATGCGCGTACACAAGATAGCAAAGCATCATAACTCTATCATATCCATTGTCTAAACTATAATGGATTATATCATATATATAAATATATAGGGGTGGGGAATTTCCCTTCACCACCCATGTATCTCAAAATAGACTGCATGCTCAAAATAGCCATGTGTACATCAATAAAGTAGTGCATGTTTTTCTATTGATCCTAATAATAGATTAATCTATAAATAAACTCTATTTTAATAATATTATTAGATCGATCCATGCATGACCTTTGATCTCCACTTAAGTCCCAAAATATCTCTTGCTTAGCCGATAAGCCTCCACACTTTTCTCTATATCTAGAACTTTGTTTGCTCGGCACTCAAACTCGACGTCATCTATTTTTACCCCGTGGCTCCAAAATCATCTAAGTCCTGAATATCTCCTACTTGGGCACAATCCTTCACACATTGTATGTTATTTCATACATGCCCCCTTCGCACCTACCTCCCGCACTGCCCCTTACATCCTTGTGCACATCCCGTACTTAGTAAAAATGGGACGTGCAACATTACCCCACACTAGCTGGATTTACACCCTTGGAAATATCTTAGTCACCCAAAAATATATGTAATATCCAAAAAGAGAGTTACTCAATGTCCAAAAATAACCTTCGTACATACAAAAATCAACTCGTGGGCTCAGTTTTTGAAATATTTCCAAGACCTCAAAGCATCTATTTCACTCTCCACCTTCTTCCATTCATTAATTTCTATCATAGCCTTCCTGAGGCATCACTTTTACAATCCCTAACACTTGGTTAGGGGCCAACTCTTCAACCCTACTCTTGAGCTCATGAATGACCACATTTAGTTTTGTGCATACTCCCTCAATTACATCCATGTGGTCTAGTACCATATTCTAAAACTAACCTATCCAAAGCTATAACTTTTCCTTATTGGATTTAATCACGTATTTCTACTTTGCATCCTCATCCATAACTCAGGTGTGCTCAATTTTATTCATGGGTGTCTTCTCCTAGATAGTTTTATGCATTGATTCTTCATCAATCATGCTTGCATAAAGATTTGGTTCATACTTTTACATGTATTAAAGGCTATATCAGCCTTGCCACTTTCTTCCTTGTTTTGCGTGAATATACTTTCCATCTCTAAAATCCAACAATTAACTTATTATCTTCTTTCTCCTTTTCAATTTATTCTGTTGTCAACCTTGTGCCATGCCTTATGTTTTCCAAAATCATACTAACCAAATATTCTAAATACTCCATCTCATTATTATAATAACATCTAACTTGGCTCGCTAAGGTTGGGCACTATCTTAGAATCTATTTCACCATGGCAACAACCCTATCATACACCTCCTTAGTGTGCTTTTGTTCTCCCTAGAGGTATTTATTCAAACCCTTGACCTCATGCTCCTTCTCTTTCTTATCTTCTACTAAGACCATTGAGCACCTGCATCAAGGATCCTATGCCCAACATCCATGGCTAACTTGTTCAAGGCATTGCACGCCTTCTTATCGGGAGGTACATGGTTTTTACTTCCATATACTTCCTCCCCAGCTAATTCTTCAACTCAATAACACTTATGGAGAAATTAATTACCTCGAACTCAGGTTCTTCTATAAAATCATGCAAGTTCTAGCTCAACATCTTACTATTTTGAGACACTCCCCATGATTTTCCATCAGCTACCAAGAATACATCTGTTATCAATTTTACCCCTGGTAAAATAGACAACTTGGGAGGATGGGTTGAGAGATATAAAGTGATTTATGGATCAATTTGGAATGATATAGTTGGGTTTTTAAGTTTGGGGAGCATTGCAAATGTTTCGGGGAAGTTTCGGAGGTCTTGGGGCCATCCATCAAAAGTAGGCTTTTGGGCCTTAAGGAGTTTGCAGCGTGAAAGAGAACCTAAGGTTCAATGAAAGATTCTGATAGTTGTGTCAGGAATTATAAGTCCAAAAAAGTACCTATGGAATCCATTTTCCATTCCCTACATGGTGGAAAAGATGAGACATCTTGAAGCATCATACACTTCCCAAGGTAATTCATTCTTCTAGCACACAACCAACCATTTTGAGAAAGAAGAAGCCATTTTGAGGTGTTAAATTCAAAATTGGACCTTGAGACTACTACCATTGGATTCAATGGGTTGTTTCCATGTGAAATCATATACAATTTCACCCAAAAACTCATTTGGGAGCTCAAGTTATTGCCTCCGGAAGTTAGTCGGCTAGGGGTTGGACGGGTCAAGGCTGGACGGCCGGGGCTTGGACTCCCCTTTGGATGGTCAGGTCACTTTTTTTGACATGTCCAAATGAAATTTGATGGTTGTCACACTCACATGACACTTGGGTTGGATTGACGGCCATGTTGGATGGGCGCGGGTTGGGGCGGGTCATGTGGGTTGGGCGGGTCAAGGTTGGACGGCTGGGAGTTGGATGCTCGGGGTTAGTCGGATAACTATTTTTGATGCATCTCGAATGGAATTTGACACCCGTCACACTCACATGATACCTAGGTTTGATGATACGGCCATGTTGGATGGGTCATGGAGGTTAGATGGGTCAAGGTTGGATGGATGGGGGTTAGATGCCCAGGGGTTGGTCGAGTCACATTTTTACGCATCTAAATGGAATTTGACACCCGTCACATCTGTCACACTTACACAACACACAATTTGGTCGGGTCATGGTTGGACGACATGGATGGATGAGTTACAAACCTCATGAGGGTAGGTGAATGAATGACATCCCAACAACTAGAATTAATGAGGCATGACACCCATTACCTCCCATGCAGGAAATGTACAAAAATGGATGGTTATCCATACCTCTTTAATGCATCCTGCCAGTTGGTAACCCCTTTTCCTATATATTGTAAAATTGCCTCATTTCAAAGGGGGATTTTTCCAAAAAGTAGAGGAACTCTGTAAAAAAATTTCCAGAGCTATTGTGAGCTAAATGCCTCGAATTTGGGCTTATTGTAAAGGATTTTGTCTTGTGCTTATGGTGTGATGGATTGTGCATGTCTCTGAGCAATAAAATTCATGTTTTGTGGCCATTTTCACCCTAGCTTGTATGAGTTTCATCTCTTTCCTTCCATTATATTTATGAGTATATTGTGCATGTATCTATCTCTTCTGTAGGGTTTATATTTTGTTGTGCTTACGAATATAGGGAATTGATTGTTGTCTTGGACTGTGGTGTTTCTATCAGCCCTCTCCTTCTCGGTTTCTCCTTATTTTTCACTCACTGGGATTGTCTCACCCTTTCTTGGTGCATCACCTTCACTTATAGTAGTTTTATTTCATGCATATTTATATCCCTGTCTCCTTGGAAAACATTAGAATAGGGTTAGTTTAGCTTGTCATTCTCTACACTTTGGAGAAGTTAGCACTAGGTTAGAGGAAGAAGTCATCTTTCTCCAGAGGATTTTCCTACTTGCAAGGTCCCACACTACAAGATAATCCCATGTTATGCAGGTTGCACTGGTTTCCCTCATACACAAATCGCAAGCAATCAGGGGTGTTGTAATTTTACATCAACAATTTTGGCACACCTAATGGAAACTTGAATTCAATATTTTCACTTTTATCAAGATTGGGTGTGTGTCTTGGTGAATTTTCATCCTTTAGAGGCTTTGTAGAAACACATCTGGTGACTTCATCTTTCAAATCCACTAGTTTCAGCAGCCCAAGTTTATCAAGTTCATGAGAAGAGTGCAAACCCTGGTCTCGAGAAAGAGAAGAAGGTATCTTTGAATACTTGCAATTATCTCCAGGAAAAGGAAGGAGAGGAAGAAGAGTACAAAGGTCTCCATCTCCACCAAACAAGACTTTTTCTACACCTCCACCTAGTAGACCTTTTCTCCAATCAACGAGAGTTCTCTGACCAATTAGGATGGTGAAACCCAATCCCTATGTCAACTTTACAAGAAGTAGCCCACTTGCCCTAAATTCTCAAAATTAGATCTTGATTGCAGCAGTAAAGAATATTCCCTATTTCATTGGAGAGAACTAGACAACTCCGATTGACCACATCTAGGACATTGCAAATGTCTGTGTAATTCATGAAATCAATGAAATGGATATTGCGGTCAAGTTGTTATCTTCATCTTTTAAGGTTAAATATTTGCAATGGTTTAAGAGCCTAATGGAAGGGTCTATCTATAATTAGGACCATTTGTGCATATCCCTCCACAATAAATTTGGGGAAAAGGGGGATAATCTATCTTTATTGGAACAATTGACAACATTTAAGAGGGCTCCTAATGATAAAATGGCATATTTTAATTTCCGTTTCTAAAGGACATGGGATAGAATTCTCGCTTGCAAGGTGAGACTAGAATAAACAAGGTGCCTTTTTATACTTCCTGAAGGCTATAAATTTAGATATTGCAATGATGATACAATCCATGGGAGGTATAACTTTTCCGCAGACCTATAATATTGCTATTAGAGCTAAAAACTATTTGATTCAAGTTGGTAAGCTAGCACCAAGACCACCAATGCCTCTCTATCTAGATATGGGAGCTCCTACAACTAGTCAAATGCCAGAGTTGATTCCCATTCCATCCCCTAGGAATCAAAGTAATAGTGAGGCTTCTACTTCTTCAAGAACTTCAAAAGAGTTATAGGAGGTCATGAAGCAGCTACAAAACCTAGGAAATGAGCTAGTGACTATCAAGAGATAGCAAGCTCAGAGTTCTAGAACGTATCAACCTCAAACCCAGTATCAAACTAGGCCCCCATACCAGCAAAATAGACCACCAACTCAAGCTGCAAATAAAAATTCTAACCAAGGAAAACCTTAAGCTATGAGGCCATTCCGACCATATGTTCCAAATGTGGCTTCAACATCAAGATCATTGGTTCCAACAAAAAACAACATGGCATACGAGTACGACGGTGTGTTACCCCGTGGTCTACCTCATAGTCAATCAACATGTTTCAATGGTGCACTAAACCTTACCTTGATGGTATAGACCATTGGTGTTTCCCAAGAACCAAGTCAAGAAGGAAATCAATAGCAAGAAACACAATAAGAGGCACCTCCAATGGAAACCACGTTGGTCAATTAGCACACAAAAGACTTTTGTGGAGTTAATCAACCTCCTTTTTAGGGTGTAGCTATCAATATGTGATCAAAGAAGAGGAACATAGAGGAGGGACAACCATCTAATCCAGTTATTTCTCATCCCACCCCTACACAACAAGGAGTTGGTAGATCAAGTGCAGCTCCAAATGTATCAAATCAGCCTAAGGCACCCATCACAAGCAGCTCATGTTCTGTTCAAGATCCAAAAAAGGCCATGCCAAGTAAGGAGAAACAAAAAGATAATTCATCCCCTTTCAACATCATGAATCAGATAAAGAAAACACATGTTAATATTTCCATGTGGGAATCACTATAAATCCTAGGATAACGAGATTTGTTGCAAGCTACAATGGCTAATTGGTCTACCTTGAATAGATCAGACCAAGGACAGGAGAAAGTTCTCACTAATGCAGTGCAACAAGGTGGTGGTCAACCAAGAAAAAATTTGAAGCCTCCACCATTCTATGTGTCATTAATTGTAGAAAACCACTTGGTACACAATTGTATGATCGATTCAGGGGAAAGTAGCTCAGTAATGCTGAAAAAAATAGCAAATCAATTGGGACTAAAGTATGAACCAGTATTGAAAGGAGTAGTACAACTGGATGGAACAATAGTGGGAATAGTTGGAATCATCAAATGATTAAGCCCAACACTACATGCTTTCCTAAATGTCACAGGATTGCAACAATCAAGTTAGAACCAATTGCAAACTTTCATATTGAGCCTCATGTCCCGCGGCCCTATCAATACAAAATCGTCAGCCTTTGACCATGAAGAGTGTTCAATTGATCTAGAAATGGGTACCAAGGTCGAAGGTATTCCATATTTGACTCTAGATGAGTTGGAAAACAAAAGGCATGGGTTTGAACCATTTAAGGAAATGGAAGAATCTGAATTATTTTTTTATTGTGTACACAAAGAAAACTCACCCATTCCTAACATCACCAAGCTAGAAAATAAGGATGAAGATGAATTTTGGTAACTATTTTTTGATGGAGCAAGAAGAAAAAAAGGTGTTGGAGGTGGTACAATGTTGGTTTCACCACAAAATGTCAAGTATTATTTAGCATTTCATTTCCATTTTGCTTGTTCAAACAATACATCTAAATATGAAGCTTTGATTCATGGCCTTCATTGGGCTAGGAAAAGTGGCACAAAGAATTTGCAGGTATTTGGTCATAGTGAGCTAATAGTCAATCAAGTCAAGGGACAACATGCTACAAAGAATGACCTACTTAGGAGCTACAAAAATAGGGTATGGGACCTGATGGAGGATTTTGAAGCTTTAAACATTGAATACATACCTAGGAAGAAAAATGAAGCTGCAGATAGGCTCACAGCAGATGGGGAAACTTTTTATGTGGTGGATAGCATCAAAAGAGAAAACACACAGCCACACATCCATGTGATTATAAGGCCGTAGTTCAAAAAAAAAAAACACAAGTTAGCATGTGTGTTTGAGAACAATCAACAAATTGTCAATTTCTTACAAGAAGAGGTTGAATTCTCAGCTAGGAATCAAGATAAATTAGAGTAGCAGTATGAGGATCAAGTTGTATAGATGTGAAAAAACAAGCTTCCAAAAGGATTGTCTACGTTGGAATCCATCTTCAACCCGAATGATCAATTTCGTAAGGAGAAGACCAACATACAGGTCAAAGGGGAAGATTCAGAACCTATCTCGATTGGAGAAGGTAAAACACTCCAGATTGGAAAAGTGGCCACCGAGCAAGAAAGATATGAGTTCACACAACTTTTCCAAGAATTTCTAGATCTCTTTGCTTGGAGTTATGAGGACTTGCGAGGTTTCAATTTGAAACTATCACAACATACAATTGAACTAGATCCAAATGTTAAGCTCATCAGGCGAAGCAAAGACCAATCAACCCACACATTGAGTCTATTTTGAAGAAAGAGCTAAATAAGTTGATAGAGGCAAACATTATATTTTCAATCAAGCACTCAAGTTGGGTTGTAAACTGGTACTAGTCTAAAAGAAGAACAGAGAAATAATGTTGTGTGTGGACTTCGAGACTTGAATAGGGTATCTCTCAAAGACCACTACCCATTCCCTCAATGGAGAAAATATTGCAAGTGGTATCCAGCTCGGAAATATTTTCTCTCCTAGATGGCTACTCGGGGTATAATCAGATAATGGTAAAAGAAGATGACCAGTTCAAAATGACTTTCACCACCAAATGGGGCACCTATGCCTACAATAAAATGCCATTTGGATTTTCAAATGTCGGAGCCACTTTTCAAAGGGTGATGGACATGGCACTCAAGGGTTGATCAACAAAATAGTACTAATATATCTTGATGATATCACCATGTTCTCCAAAAATACAACAAATCACCTCTTTCATCTGAGACAAGTATTTCAAAGATGTAGGAGATTTGGGGTATCATTGAATCCCAAAAATGCATATTCTTGGCTCACAAAGGAAAGCTCCTAGGCCATATTGTGTAGAAGGAAGGATTGAAAATTGACCTAGAAAGAGTTTAAGTAATTCAGAATTGACCTTTGCTAATCATAAGAAGGCTCTTCAGAGCTTCTTAGGAAGGATCAGTTTTGTCTACAGATTTGTACCAAATTTTACCACTCTTATAAAGCCAATAACACTGATATTGAAGAAGAGCATGGCATTTAAGTGGACAGCTGAAGGAAAAACAAGTTTTGAAGTGATAAAAGAGGCTATATCCCAAGCTCCAACTCTCGTGAATCCAAACTTCTCTAAGGACTTCATGCTCTATGCCTTTGGCGGTGGGAACACAATTTCTACAATCCTAGTGCAACAGAACAAAGAGGGTTTTAAATAAACTAGTTGCCTTCTTTAGTCAAAGTTTGGAGGACTATGAAGTGAGGTACTCCTTCATTGAAAAGCATGTCCTTGCAGTGATCAGGGGCTTAAAGAAATTCAAGCACCTAGTCTCAAACAACAAGATCCAACTACTAGTTTCCCATACGGGAGTCAAGGACTTCCTTCTAAAAAAAGACCTAAATGAGAAATGTGCAAGGTGGATCACCCATGTCATGGAATATGACATTGAAATTAAAGTCACTAAGCTGGTCCGTGGAAAGGGATTATGTGAATAGCTAGCCTCGAGTCAACAAGTTGAAGTAGGTGATGAAAATGAAGTTGTTTTGGTACTACAGGATGGTCAAGAGCAAAAAAATGATGATGTGCCCACTCCTTGTTGGACTCAAAATATGATGCACTTCCTACAGATAGGCCTATGCCCTCCAGAAATGAGAAAATCAAAGAGGAGATATTTTATATTACAAGCCATTCCATATGTGCTTGTTGATGGTGTTTTGTTCAAGAAAGACATCAATGGTGTTTTACTGAGGTGTATTGGAACAAATCAAATTGAGAAATTGTTATGGAGTTTTACGATGGAGAAGCCTGTGAGGAAATTTTCCCCGAGGTAACAGCTCTCAAGATAATGAAGGAGGGTTGTTATTGGCCCATAGTATTCAGTGACTACTATACATGGATCAAAAAATGCAAAAAATGTGTGTTCTTCACATGCAAAGAAAAGTTAACAACACTTCCATTACACCCAATTTCAATTGACCAACCATTCATGTAATGGGGATTAGACTTCATCGGGGTCATCAATCCAAATTCAAGCCAAGGCCACAAGTGGATACTCATAGAAACAAATTATTTCACCAAGTGGACCGAGGCGGTAGCACTCAAAGAAGCTAGACTTTTATGAAGGAATAGTGACTAGGTTCGGAGTACCGGCCACTATCATATCAGATAATACATTGGCATTCCTAGGTTCCAAGATCACATAATGGGCTATTAAGAATGGAATCTACTTGAGCACCTCTTCAAATTATTACCCATAGGGTAATGGGTAGGCAGAGTCCACAAACAAGAATTTGCTAAGAATCATCAGGAGGACTCTAGATGAAAACTAAAGGACATGGCATACAAATCTCAAATTAGCCTTGTGGGCTGATAAGATCACACCAAAGAGGTCTATAGGTAATTCCCCTTATAAGTTGGTCTATGGGAAAGAGGCAGTGTTGCCTATATCATTAAAACTACTCCGCAAAGTGGAGCTCATGAAGTAGTTGGAGTCGTCGAGTTTGAACCAATGGGGGCTAGGTATGCAAAGTAGATGGAATTGGAAGAAATCAGATAACATGCAGTTCAACCAGTAGAGAAAGATCAAGCCTTAGTCAAAATATGGTTTGATAAGAAAGAAATAGCAAGGACCTTTCAGGAAGGGGACTTAGTTCTAAAGTGGGATGCAAATCGGGAAAAACCAGGAAGGCATTCCAAGTTTGATGCCATTTGGAGTGGCCCCTACATGGTCACGGGATGTAAAAGTAGCAATGCCTTCTAATTTTCTACCTTGGAGGGAGAGGAGCTTCCAATTCCAGTTAACAGAATCTATCTTAAACATTGCTACTAAAAGGAAAAATTTCACCATTGTATATATTAGTTTAGGAGTTGTAATTCCTCCAAGTGCTTATAGCACATTGCCTTGTTTTAGTTTAGGTTGCTTTTGTAATAAGTGTTTTTACACTCTCTGCATATTCTATTTGGAATGTGTATGACATTTTGTGTTTGTACATAGTTGTGCCCTTGTTGCTCTTGCACTTTCCAGTTTTAAGAAGAGTTTGGTGATGAAGCAACCAATCCTCAACCAGGGGTTTCTTTTGAAATGAAAATATCCAGTAGCACCCCAGAGGTTGGAAGATAGTTTTTTCAAGTGATAGGCTAGTTCTAGCAATCAATATGACTCCATGCCCAATGGATCCCCTAAGGTCACTGGTCTTCAAGATCAAGCAGGAAGATCATCCTCAAGTCGCCAATTATTATCTATTTTTACCCCTTGGTAAAATAGACAACTTGGGAGGATGGGTTGAGAATTGGAAAGTGATTCATGGATCAATCTGGAATGATACATTTGGTTTTTCAAGTTTGGGGAGCATTGCAAATGTTTCAGGGAAGTTTCAAAGGTCTTGGGGCCATCCATCAGAAGTAGGCTTTGGGCCTTAAGGAGTTTACAACGTGAAAGAGAACCTAAAGTTCAACAGAAGATTCTAATAGCCATGTCAGGAATTATAAGTCCAAAAAAGTACCTATGGAATCCATTTTCCATGCCCTATATGGTGGAAAAGACAATAAATCTTGAAGCATCATACACTTCTCAAGGCAGTTCATTCTTCAAGCGACAACCAACCATCCTACGAAAGAAGTAGCCATTTTTAGGATTTAAAGTCAAAAATGGACCTTTATACCACCACCATTGGATTTAATTGGTTGTTTCTATGTGAAATCATATAAAATTTCACTTAAAAACTCATATAGGAGCTTAAATTATCGCCTCAGGAAGTTGGTCGACTAGGGGTCGGACGGGTCAAGGTTGGACGGTTGGGGGTTGGATGCCCAGGGGTTGGTTGGGTCACATTTTTTGATGCATCCAAATGGAATTTGATGCCCATTGCACCTGTCACACTTGCATGACACCTAGGTTGGATGGTACGGCCATGTTGGATGGGTCATGGGGGTTGGACGGGTCAAGGTTGGACGGTTGGGAGTTAGACTCAAGGGGTTGGTTAAGTCCCATTTTTTGACGTGTTTAAATGGAATTTGACACCCATTGCACCCATCACACTTGCACGACACCTAGGTTGGATGGTATGGCCATGTTGGATGGGTCATGGGGGTTGGACACCCAGGGGTTGGTCGGGTCATAGTTTTTTACACGCCTACACGACACACAATTTGGTCGAGGTCATGGTTGGATGGCATGGATGGATGAGTTACAAACCTCATGAGGGTAGGTGAATGAATGACATCCCAACAACTAGAATTAATGAGGCATGGCACCCATGACCACCCGTGTAGGAAAAGTACCAAAATAGATGGTTGCCCATACCTCTTTAATGCATCATGTCGGTTGGCAAGCCCTTTTCCCTATATATTGTAAAAATCACCTCATTTCAAAGGGGGCATTTTTCAAAAACAAAGGAACTCTATAAAATTTGTTCCAGAGCTATTGTGAGCTAAATGCCTTGAACTTGGGCTTATTGTAAAGGATTTTGTCTTGTGCTTATGGTGTGATGGATTGTGCATGTCTCTGAGCAATAAAATTCATGTTTTATGTCCATTTTCTCCCTAGCTTATATGAGTTGCATATCTTTCCTTCCATTATATTTATGAGTATATTGTGCATGTATCTATCTCTTTGCAAGGTCTATAGTTTGTTGTGCTTTACGAATATAGGGAATTGATTTTTGTCTTGGACTGTGGTGTTTCTATCAGCCCTCTCCTTCTCAATTTCTCCCTATTTTTCACTCACTAGGATTGTCTCACCCTTTCTTGGTGCATCACCTTCACTTAGAGTAGTTTTATTTCATGCATATTTCTATCCATGTCTCCTTGGAAAACATTAGAATAGGGTTAGTTTAGCTTGCCATTCTCTGCACTTTGGAGAAGTTGGCACTAGGTTAGAGGAAGAAGTTGGATTTCTCCGGAGGATTTTCCTACTTGTAAGGTCCCACACTACAAGATAATCCCATGTTATGTAGGTTGCACTAGTTTCCCTCGTACAAAAATCACAAGCAATCAAGGGTGCTGTAATTTTACATCAATAACAACTTGTCATTTGGCTCTATGCTCTGAAAACCTGCCCTCAAGACCTTCTTAGGGTCATCCACAAAATCCATGTGTACTTGAAGTTGGGTGTCCATCTCTTCCTTTTGCACCTTTTTCCTTGTCTTCTTCTTTCAAGTGAAAACATGTGTAATTTTCTTAGCTTCTACGCCCTTATCTCCCCCGATAACATAGGTTTCATCATTCACCTTCTCTCCATGTACCTCCTCTTCCATACAATTTTTGTCCTTGGGTGGAATTTTATTCATCTCTTCCTCTATTGTACACGACTAATTTTCATCCTCAACATTATTATTCTTCAACTAATCATCCCATTCTTACTCAAGCTCCTCATGTAAGGTTTCTCCTTTCATCTCCAAATCATAATCACTTGTTTGTGTGTTAGATACAACCTTTACCCCTTTTTTCTTGACTTTTCCTTTTCTGTTGTCCTTAGATGGCTAATATGTTCTAGTGCCACTACTACTTCTCCTTGTATAGTACATTTTCTTGCACCATGAATGATCAATTTTACCTTCATCTTCTTCTCCCTCAGGAATATCTTCTCACATTCTCTTGATGGGTGGCACAACTATTTATCCACAGCTGGGAAGGTAGAATCTATAACTTCCATCTCAACTCCTCCCTGATTCCTTGGCCTTAATTGTATAAATATTCTAATTATCAATCCCTTAATGAAAACATTCACTGGGGGCTCAAATCCAACATTTACGGCTCCATCATCTCTTGGTATGTAGGCCTTGAGTCATACCTATAAGTCACATCAAAAATATGCAATTCGAGTCAACCTTGGCTACATAAAAGTTAACTTATGTGTGTCCTTTAATTTTGTTCATGTTGACAATTATCCTTACGGATGAAGCATCTGAGTCATTAGAGGAAACCTTAGGGTAGTGGGACGTGCACCCTAAGGTGACCTCCATATTTTAAAGAAGTTGGCTCTTCTCTATAGTATGAGATGGGGGTCAGAGAAAATGAAACAAAACATAAAACTTAACAGGGAGAGATACGCCAAAATCAAGGAGTTAACCCAAAGTGCAACTTCCTTAAATAGGGAAAAGGTGAGGAATGAAAAGGGTGGATGAAATGCACCAAATGTCATAGATAGATTCACATAGAACACCACTTCAAACTTATCAAGCACAGCTTCCAAAACCTATAGTGAAAATTATAAATATGCACATTATACCAACAGTGAAATAAAGTCTATTAGAGACTATAAAAACATGTAAAAGATTGACAAAATGCATCACAGGACATATTATATTGCTCCAAAATTGTGCATAGTACAATAAGAGCAAGTAAGAGGAAAGAAAAATGTCATTACAAAGCTTGGGAAGGAGGCTTGAGATCCCATATCATACCCCAAGTGGGGAAGAAACAGGGGTAGAAAATAAATAACACTAACTCCTCTTGTGCCGAGACCCAGATTACAATATATAGAATGAGAAGAGAGAATATATAGAATGAGAAAGAGAGAAGATTCCAATCCCGAAATTGCTTTTTCAACCACTTGTAAGATGCTAATAAATGAGTACAATCAATGGCACCTTGCTTGTAAAAGACTCCTCCTTCTATCCCTTGACCTGCATTAGTGAAATAATGATGGCCATTCTCATTAAATGCATTCCCCAACCACTTTCATTGTCTCTTTGAACTAGGCTCGTTTCCTTGAAAAATTCCATCAAAGCTCCATCAATTTCTACATTTCTTGATAGTTGTGCATCGTGTTCAGTTTATTGGAGCTGGAGCTGTTTATTTAATTTTCACCCACCCTTACTAAAAATATGAAATTCACTTTTTTTGGTGTAGAGGATGTCGAGAGCTTTGCGAAAAGTCCAATTTTGTGAAAATCAGATTTCTGAGTCAAAATTTATGCTCGTTTGAACTTCATGGTCAAACGTTTTATGTGGGATCTCACAATATTTTAAAATATCTGAGCATTTAATATTCCTGGTGGGCTTCATGATTAGTCCTACATTGAATTGACATGTTGCCAATATTTTGCATCCTACTTTGGGTTCTGATTCTATCTGTACTGAGATCCACATGGAGGCCAAGCGCATCTCTAGGGTCTCCGCTTTTTTTGCACCTTTTAGTTTGTAATGGGACTTGTTGTAGATTAATACGAGGATCCTTTCCTTGGCATGCCCCTCATTATTGACTCCACGTGGAAGTCCCATGGAGTTTGGAGTTTCACTTTTCCTCTTACCTTTTGAATTACCGAGCTTATATGTAGCACCTTTACATCGTGACTCTTCTACTTTTCTTTACCGACTCGCCCCTAGCTCGGTTTTGACTCACTTGAGTCAAATTTCTTCATTTTTTCATCATGAGTCGCCCAATTCCTTACAAAAATGTCAAAGTCTTGACTCATATCACATTATTCTGAGACTCTCAAAGCTATCTTGATTAACCAGCAAGAATTTTCTTGTTATCTAATTTCAACAAGCGGTGGAGAAATTAGATAACAATTCACAACACACTTGAAGTACCATAGTGAAGTGAACCCAAATGGCGGCTTGCACCAAGGGCTCATCTCCCCACCCTTCATTATGAATTGTGCAAAATTTTAATGTTGTTCCACTACAAACTTTCCTACTCCCCAAATTCCATGGGAAGTTTGTGTGGAATGCACCACTCGTTCTCAAAAGCCCCACGCAACCTGTTATACAACTTATCAATTTTGTCCTTGTATGTATTTGAAATCATGTCATCACAGGTATAGCCAACAAACTCTATTGTAGGAGATGTTTTTATAGGTGGGTAAACCCACATATCATCATCTGGCCCATATAGTACTCCAATCTCCTAGAAAAATATGAGGAGGATCAAGCCCCAAGTTATCTTTGTGCCTTCTTCATTCTGCACCTTTACTTCTTCAATAACTCCATCAGTAACATATTGTGTGATGTTGTAGTGGGTCTTGTTCACCATTCTATGCACAATGTAAAAAACCCTTTATTCACGTTGGTCCACCTTTCTTAGGTGCCCAACTTGCAACTAACCAATCTGGTCATATCCTTAATTGTAGGATATGTGAGGTTGTCAATAAGCATAGCCCTTCCTCCCTTCTCGTAATTCATTGTACGCGTCAATTCATCTATATTTTTATTATAGAATAAATCTAGCCCCATGTACTATCATGTGCTAATTAACCCTATGACACACTCAATCATTTGAGCTATAATTCACATCCTCTGACCCGTGAAATAAAGAAATCTTCATGCACCCTAGACATGAGCCACTAGAATAAATGTGTGGGATTCACGAAGAAGGGTAATTCAAAAATTGAAGAACTCCAACTTTCTCAAGTTCCTCTACACTTAATTTATCAACCATCACTTTCCATTTCTCATTGGTCCCCAAAAGTTCCCACTTTGTGAATCTACCTTCAAATTTTTTTCATGCTACTGGAGCTCTAAGGTTGTATTCACTTATCTTACACTTGGGAAGTTGAGACTTCCAAATTTCTACCCTAAGTACTCCAAGTGAGCATTGCATTTCTAAATATATGTCTTCCAGGTCTCTTTCACCTCATCTTTAACCTCTTTGTATGATGTTTCCTTCATTTTAGGTATCATTGTCTCTATAAATTTGTGCCATTCCCTAGGTGCTTTGTCCCACATACACTTCCTTTTCTATCAAGTGCTTGAACCCTCATTGTTAATTTTTCCTACAAACCCTTCTCTTTGTGCCCTAACTACTTCTAATCACGGCTCAAACTTCCTTCTTCACAAGGAGCTACACACAACCTCATACGCACAGTGCATTGGTTTCTCTTATTTTCTCTTGATCTTTCACACAAAGTCACTTGATAGCTCAATTAATAAAAATTTCCTTCGAATGTAAGGTATTGAATGACCTCAAATTTCCCCCTTTTTATACTTTTTCATACCCCACCAACTTACTTTTACACTTAACACATGCTTTTATCACTTTAAAACTTTTAAGTTACTTTCTTAATAAAGTACCTTTTCAATTTTTACTTTATTCTACAACTTCCTTTTTCGCTACATTCTACAGTCGTAACCTTCTTGTGCATGCCTTACTACTT
The DNA here is from genome assembly GCA_018340775.1 of Taxus wallichiana var. yunnanensis. Lineage (NCBI taxonomy): Eukaryota > Viridiplantae > Streptophyta > Pinopsida > Cupressales > Taxaceae > Taxus > Taxus wallichiana. The sequence goes on from CM031235.1 coordinate 638,078,639, forward strand.
CCAAGCCACAAACCTCCTTCATTCACCTCCTTGATCTGGTCAAAGTACATAATCCTCTACACCATATACTAAGTAGTTTATCATGTTGGTACCTACTCATGCATTACTATACGATCATTCTTCTCGCGTGGTCTTAAATATGAGAAAATTTCCTTTAAAACACCTTCATCCCAAGTACTGCATAACACCTTTCTCTGCACAAATACTTTTAGAGGACCAACCCTACATTTAATTATCAGCACCCAAATAGCTTCCTTTTTCTTGTACCTACTCCATCCCCACACTAAAAGTATGCATGGTCCTCTGCCCATGAACTCAAACGATAGTAATCAGCTTCTTTGCACGTGTAAGCATGCTTATTACAAAAAAAACAAATAAATTAAAAAACATAGACGATTGAAAAGGAAACACATAAAATGAAAAATCTAATCTAAATGAAATACTACCTTATTACAAACACCAAGAATCTTATTTATAGTAGAGCTTCAACCTACTCCCATTGAAGTAACTAGGAAATAAGGTGCCATCCAGCATTGCCGTAACTGACAAACGCTTGATTCAAGTATCTTTTTTACTAAAAAAGGTCCCAACCAATGTAATTTCAATTTCCTAGGTGGCACATAAACTTGGAATCATACAGAAGGACCATATTTCCCACCTAAAATGTTTTGTTCTTTATATGCCTATCATGTCATGCTTTCTGTCTGGCCTTCTTAGTCTTCTAGCTCCATCTAAAAATGTGCCACTCATCTACTTGCATCAGTTTGTCAATGCGCTCTTCAACAACTTGTTCATCATCTAGTCCCTCATGTCACAATATGTAGGGATGGTAACATAAATTCAACAGGAAATACAACTCTACATCAAACACCAACTGAAAGGGTGTGGCCTTATTCAACCTCTTATAAGTGGTCTATATGCCCAAAGTATAGCTGATACTTTATCATCCTAATATTTTCTCCCAACATCACATATTTTTTTCAATGTGTGGCCTAGAATCTTGTTAAAATATTTAATAATACCATTATCCTGTGGGTGATAAGGAGTAGTCTTATGGTGTGCCACCATAAACTCTACCAAAATAATTTTGATTGTCTCATTTAATAAAATGAGTTCTTTATCACTGTTAAATTAATGGACATCCATACCTACTAATAATGTTTTTTCCCATAAAAATAGTTGTGGCTGTTTACAATCCTTTATAAGTGTTGATTTCACCCACCTTGTCGACAAATAATCTATATCAAGTAATAATATAACACACACCATTCCTACATGCGGGTGGTGAAATAGGACCTACAAATTCAATAGCCCATTTCTCAAAAGGTTCAACACTTGAAATAGGCTGCAACAACATCTCATCTCTTGTTCTAGGCTTCCCAAGGTGTTGAAAATGATCACATGCCTTGACATATTATTTAGTATCCTTGTACAAAGTTTCCCACCAAAGTCCAACCATCAGAATCTTGCACGTGGTAGCATCACAACATAATGACCTCCACAATTCCACCATGCTTCTTCCATAATACCTCTTGCTCATGCTCTAAGAACACACCAACACAAAACTTCATCATGGACTACTTGTATAAGTCTCCACCTAATCAATTAATAAGGTGACACCGCATGTATTGCAAGTTGATTTTCTCTAAATGTCTTCATTTTTAGGTGCTTGTCCAATGTGCAAAAACTACAATATCCTCTAAATATGCGGCTTGTGGTTTAACCTAAAATATTTGCATCTGGAATTGTTTCCTCAATGCTCTATGCATCCTCTCCAGAATTGATCCTTGACAAATGATCAGGCCCTAAATTTCTCTTTCCTAGTTTTATAACAATTGTGAAATCAAACTCTAAAACAGAAGTATCCATTTGCAAATGTGCCCTTGCAAAATAGGCTTGTTGACCAAATACTTAAGTGTCATATGATCTGTAAAGAAAATGAATGGTGTTTCAAAAACAAAGTATTATCCTGAACTTCATGTAACCCATAAATCATAGAAAATCCTCACGCTCGGTGGTTATATAATTCTTCTCTGGGTAGTCAATTCCTACGCTTACAAAAAAATGGGATGATCCACAATTCCTTCTCCTAGTTGTGCCAACCTACACAATTTACCCAAAATGCATCGACATGAACATGAAAGGGTTTTTCGATGAAGGAAAGTGTAAAATAGGTGTAGTAGTAAGATTTTCCTTAATGTTTCAAAATTCTTATTTGCGCATCATCCCAATAGAACTTTCCTTTAGCCTTCAATAATTCCTCTAAGGGTGAAAATATTTGCATAACCTTTAATGAATTTCTGTAATATCTGTATGTCCTAAAAAATCCATGCACTTCACTCTTGATTATTAGGTTCTTCCAAACCCAAGATCACAACTATCTTGGTTGGGTCTACCAACAATCCTTCCTTATAAATTATATGCCCAAGTAAAGTGCCAAAAGGTGCAAAGATGCACTTCTTAATGTTGAGAGAGATGCTCAACTACTGCACCTCTCAAACATGAGCCTTAGATTATCACAATGGTCCTTGACTAAGCCATACACCATCCAATCATCTAGATATACCTATAAGAATTTATGAATAAATATCTTGAAAGGCTTACACAACAATGTGTGAGAACACTGCTGGTGCATTTTCAATCAAAGGGCATAATTGTATATGCAAAAATTCCCCATTCAGTGGTGAAATTTTTCTTTTCCTGATCTTCTTTCGTGATGTGCACTTGATGATAACCTAAAAATCCATATGTAAAAGAATATATCTCACACACCCAAACTCCCTCAATATTTATTCTATGAATGGGGTGGGAAAAGGATCTATAACACATGAAGCATTAAGTTCTCTATAATCCACACAAATCCTTATCCTCCCATCCTTCTTAATGCTTATGACCATGGGGCTAACCCATTTAGATTATTTAATAGGCTCAATTATACCAGACTTGAGCATTTTATCAATTTCTTCCTTTACCTTCACACGTAGATTAGGATTCATCCTATAAGGCCTCTTCCTAACTTGGGTGCACCTTCTTTCAGCTTGATTTTCATCTCACCTAAAGAAGGGTGTACTCCCTTTAACTCATGATAGCCCCATGGAAATAAGTCTGAAAGTCATGCAAAAGTTCAATAATCTTAGCCACTTCTTTCTTGACCAGTAATCACCAATAATGGCCTCCTTAGGCTCATCTTTGTCCAATGTTAACCTTATTTGTTTCATAGGGTATGCCATGATACATGTGTGTGCCTTCTCATCTTATGATGTCCATCACCTCACACATACCTTTATGTGGTTAACATCTAGTTTTACTTCATCATCATCTATCATGTACACCAGTTTACCCTTTTCTTTTTCTTTCCAAGTGCAAACCATTTCTTCTTCATTCTTTTTCTTCAAGATCAAGGCACACCTCAAGATCAGGTTCCCCAAAAAATTCTAGCATAATTTCTTTGGCCTTTGCGTTATCTCCCAAAGTAAGGTGCTTCATAATCTGTAGTGCTTCATGATTAGAGGCTTAGTAGAAAATAATCAAAAGTTTGAATCATACCTGAAGTCATCTCTTGCCAATTAGTTGTTTCTCTTTTAACTCAACATGGACATACCATGCACACACATGTGTAGCCACGTAAGGTGGAGTAGAACTTATGTACCCAGAGTGATGGTGGTAATGCCTCCTTTCCCTGTGACCAAGATCTCTCACACTCTGGATGTGATGAGAGGGAGAAGACTTCCATGAAATTCACATATTTTTAGGTAGGTTATTCTAAATGAACCTAGTAGAAAGGTGATTCTCACTTCTCACCATTCAAAAGGCCATCTCTATGTGTTTCCCACCATTGTTGTCTTTCTCTATGACGTAAATTATAGACCAACATATTTCTCTATCCCCTTCATTCTTCCACTGAGTCTCCATGGTGCACAAAAATGTGTCAGGATTTCCCTCACTAGTGTACCTTGGTACCCGGTTACTTCCTAAGCACCTAACCATGTGTGGCTTGATCATGTGAGTAAATATGTTCTTTATTTTTTCCCAACCACTTCATATGTGCCATCATGCTCAGTTATCACAAGAAATACTTGTGGTGTCACTAATGATTAAGCATCATCCCATTGTATCACTCCTTCCTTAGATGGCTCGATTATCTTAGGTCTCTCGATGTGCATGCATATATCTATTCAAGTTCTTTTCAAGGGCTCAACATACAAGGAAACCTTTACATCATTCAAAGGTATAATGATGTGCTCTTCCTTATTCTCAAAGCTAATGTACCCCTTGTTAAAGCATAAATATGCATTATTGGCATAACACCAGGGTCACCCAAGTAGTGTTGGGAAGTTATCTACTTCAAAAAGCTCTAATACTTCAAAGTCCCCAATAAACTTGGCTCCCTAAATTGTAATAGATGCATCCTTAGTACTCCAATAGGCATATCCCTAGTTCTATTTTCCATATACAACACATTTGAAGAAGGTTTAATGGTGGTCTTCCCATCTGATTCCATGCATCCAATGTGAGTACATTAACCTCTCTGCACATGTATCTATCAGAATGTTGCTCAGAAGCCATCCATCTATGAATGCATTAAGTGTAATTTCCTTATCAAATTCATGATTATGTGGGGGTAGATTTGCATGAGTATCTGCCTCTTGCTCAGAACTACATGTGGTACCTTTTCTCACAACCATTCTCCTAATAAAGGGATGATGTTCTCCTGGTGCAACATTTGACATACCTCCTTTAGGTCATCTACATCCTTCTACGGGAGTTCAACCTTATTTTCTCATTCCATAATGCACGCTTACTTCTCCTTCAGCATTGAATCTCTCCCTACAGATCCTTGATGACATCCATAGTCTCTAGTAAACCTCTTTCTAATGTGTAACATCTGGATACTTGGAATTTATCACTTCTTTCTTTGTTATAGTTAGCTTATACTTTGAAGTTTCATGTGTGCGTGTGCAACCTCGGTGTGTAGTAACTAAAACGGGTTTAACACATGATTAGATTAGGTGTCTATCTTTGACATCCATTGATCTTCAACTACATGTTGTACCTTAATCATTCCCACACCCTTGTCTTGCTTGTGATGCTTTCTCATGTGCTCATATAAGTTAGGACATTCTTCAACTTTGTTTCTTTTCCACACCATGAGAAAACCACATTTTGAGGGAACTCACATTGATAATGATCTAGGAGATCCACAAGTATAACAAGTTCCTCTGAAAAATCCTCCTCTGCCACCACCATGACCTTGGACCTCTATATCCTCCATGAAATCCTTTATTTTTGTTATCCCCATTAGTGTTCCCTTCATTATGTTTTCTCCTATTCCTTAGATCCACTTGCCACACTAGTCTGGCACACACTAGTCTCAATGGCTTCATGAATATGATCAATTAATCTACAATCAAGCAGTGTGTCATGAGTATGGGTTTTGTAAATCTTATAATACATAGACACATTCTTCTGGATCACATTATAAGAGAGGGCATCTACTCACATCATGGTCCAAATGATAAATCTCACAATCAACAACAGGGTGTGCACACTGACTTACGAGAGGGAAACTATCCTTAGTATGTCCTTCAACCTCAATATGTATGCACCATATGCCACTATGTGTCTCATGAGATGAATTAGTAGAGAGATTTTCCAATTACTTTTCCATGGCTGTAATATGTGCTTCTAAGAAAGGACTTACTCTAAGTGTCCACACTTCCAACTCCTCACAATGAGAGCTACTTCCAAGGCCTCGTGCAGATCCAAAAAAAGTCTTATGAGATAGTGCCCATTTGAAAGGAGTCAAAATCCACCAAAAAACCATTGTGCATGACTAGGATGTATATCATAAGAAAATTTGACAACAAAGTTTTAAAATGCATGTCATATTCTCTTGCTCTCAGATAAGCCCTACTTAATGTCCTTAAGTGCATTGATACTCTTCTACTCAAACTATGGAATATGAAACTCAACTAGAAATGTAGAGTGTAAAGCATCATAATTCTACCATAGTCTAATGTAGGTCATAATTTCTATACCAGATATGTGCATGCCCTTGAAAGAGTAGTAAAAATTGACTTGATTTTCTATTTGAGGTTGTAATTCCTTTAGTGTGCCATAGTAGCTCACACTTGTGCACATGTTCTGTTGTACATCTTCAATGCCCCTATACTTTGGTAAGTGAAGAGACATCTCATAGTAAACTTGATGTGGCTGATGAGGGTGTGGACCTTTCCCACTAGATCTAGAACCAAACCCCCACCAATATTTCCTCCACCTCTAGAACACAAAATCCACTTGATCTCCTTGATCCTCTCGAATCCTCCTGATCCTCCTGTAGTGGGCACCATACTAGTGGATGTACTTTCTTGCATCCCAAATGTAGTGCTAAAAATGAACTCCCATTCTACAAAGTTTTGTAGTACTTTAGAGATGTATTCCCAATATTTTACACCCACACTTTGTCCTGATGACATGCCTAAAAAATATTCCTCTAATCGGACCTCCAAACAATGATGTCATCTATGTTGCCATAGGTGTATGTGTTGTCTGATGCACTTCTATATTTAAAGGAAAATGATATCTACTATATCTATTGGATTACCTATACTCACCTTTGCTTCTCAATGACTACTTCTAGAACTGGAACACCATGCGTAAGGGCTAGGTCACTAGGTGGGATCAGATGCGTGCTTGTGGTCCTCAATATTTCTCCTTGACACACTCTCATCCGAAATCCGAAGGGGATTCTCTATTGTGCTTTCCTAAGTGTGGGAGATCCTGATGCTCTAGCTCCATGTCTTCCACATGAGCTTTAAATCCTTCATGAGCCATCTCCTCCACAACTCCATAGACTCCTCAACATCATGCTTCTTCACCAATTCCCTCTCTTGCTTCATTATACTTGAGTCATTCCTTTCCTCTCTCTTACCTTTCTACCACTAGGTCCACCATCTTTCACCACACCTAATCCCTACCCCTGCATGCGGTGGGAGGGTTTAGCTAGCCATAGGTAGTTTCTCCAAACTTAGTATCACCATCAAGATCTTAATTAGAAAGGAATAACATGTGTAAAAATAAGACCCTCTGGGATCACACAAGAATTCAAACTCAGCAAATTTCTAGACATGAATACGTAGAGATAACATACTCCAAAGTGTAACTATGCACTACACCAACCCACCAATGATCTACAACATGAGTCCAAAGCTTCATCTGCATCAAACAAAGTCTGGTAATCTTCTTATGTCCAAACCCTCATCCTGTATCCCTACTTTTCTTTGATGTGTATGTTGAAAACCACTCATATAATTCTATTGGAAAAGGCTGAAAAACATCTCATAGATCTCATGATATAGATGATCTTCCACCCACTTACGCATTGAAATCAGTCTAGAACCATATCTCTATGCAAACTGATCTTGTTCATCTTCAACCCAAATTTCAATGCTCTCAAGAGTCAATCGATACGCCATTCATGCAACATCCTAGTAAACAATTTGAAAAGAGGTCCTGAAAATGGAACCAAAATGTAGTCTTTTATTTCACTCAAATGCCTATATGTGTCTGGCACTTCATCGTAAAAGATCAACACTCACCCAAAGTGCATGCAAAGCTACCAAGTCCCTCCTTTATACTGGATTGACAAGATGTTAGCATGCTTAACATAGAAATCATAACTAGATACTAGATCCCATCATTCAGCATAGTGTATATTTCATTGCATGCATTCAATTGGAAACACACATAATAAGGAAATATATAGATCAATGTCAAGCCAATTAAGATCAATTTACCATATGTTTCACCATATTTAGATACATCAATTACTAGAATCCACCACAATGATCCATTAATAACAAAAATTACATAGCAGAAGCTGAATACATAATAATACCTCCAGACCGAGTTCATTTATGTGCGAGTATACATACCAATAGCATAACTACTATCATATCACCATATTAACTACAATAAGTATATAAATATTTTTATAGGGGTGGGGACTTTCCCTTCACCACCCATGCATCTCAAAATAGATTGCATGCTCAAAATATCCATGCGTACATCAATAAAGTGCATGATTTTCTATCGATCCTAATAATAGATTAATCTATAAATAAACTCTACTTTTAATCCTATTATTAGATTGATCCATGCATGACCTTTGATCTCCACTTAAGTCCCAAAATACTTATTTCTTAGCATGCTTTAATCCTCCACACTTTTCTCGAGATCGGATGACATTACTTGATCGTTTTACTCACTCGTAAGTGCTATCTATTTTTAACTGTCTTGGGCAAAATCGGCTAAGTCCGCCAATATATCTGCTGCCTTTCTTTGAGCTCTTCGTAATCGTCTATACATTTTTTCATGTGTTCTCTCCATTTATTCCTTCTTAGGTGCGTAAGTGCGCTGCTCAGATTAAAACGTTTTATTCATGTAATATAACATCATTGTGATATATGTACATAAGCGCCGCTTGTGATATAATATGAACTAAAATAGGATCATAAGAATATGTTAAGTTAATGATATTCCACATAAAGTATTACAAAAATTACTTTAAATTATGAGATTAGCCTTCCCCCATTTAGGAGTTGATCCATGTATGAATTTTCTTAAAATATGCATATTATAATAATCACAATCTCTAAAACATATTTTTCTAACATATATATATATATATATATATAATGTATGTTTTTTGGGTCAAAAATAAATTCATATCCTTATTTCTTATAACTTTTATGAAATACAAGATATGGAAACAATAATATATGAATAAAACTGATATTATAATTTCCATTTTTATGAAATATAACACCATAGATGCTAGTATGAAAATAATATATATTTATAAAGTGTTGATTTTTACAAAAACATTACGAAAAGTGCAAAATATCTCAATTAAAATTTACATTTCATTTCTTCTTAATATTAAATATAAGGAATCATAATCAGCTCTCATTCTAAGATGTTCCCTTTACTACCTTAAAAATTATTATATCTTATTTCACTAGTGATCCTAATTTAATTAGATTGTTATGAGTATTGACTGTGATATTTTCTCATCTTGATTGGCCACAAGCCTGCATTGAAAAGAAAACTAGCATCCACATATGATTTCTGCTTTAACAATGATCGGATATATTTCGATCCACATCATGAATCATAATTATTTTTCTTCACTATGTTATTTTGTTCATTTAGAGAGCACAAGTTTTTATTTTAGTGAAATAGCATGAGATATTTAAACTTTTACGTACATTCTTAAGATGAAGATTTAATACTAGTACTTCATTATTCAAATTTTCATATTTTGATTGTATTTGAACAAAGAAATATTTGGACTAGTTAAAAATTAAAAATATGTAAAATTTAAATGTAAAGAAATATTTAAACTTACAACATCTTTATCCTTTTCATAACTGGTATAATGTATTCAACATCAGGTTTTGATATGACCTTTATTCCATTTGTTAGTAATCAAATTTGGCTTCACCATTTAAATTTTCTAACCTATTTAACATGAAATTCAAAACATTATAATTATATTAATTGCCATTTATGTCTTAATGGGACTTAGAGAGAAATCAGCTTGATTCATTAATACATCTATCTTTGTTGGCTCATTTTGAACTAATTGTTCTATATTACTAACTATTTCTTATGGGAATGGTTATCATGAAATGGGAATTTATTTCCTTCATGCAAATGTTTAGCTAACGAGACGGGTTCCCATGTTTTCAAAGTCTTTATATCCACATAAACAATATCATTAATATTAGCAATAGCATCTCTTTGCTAATAAATTATACGACTTTATTAGGAAACCATTAATTTATCATCATGATGGCAGTATTCTATGGTGTTGGAGATGGTGTGTTTTGTGTGGAGAATTGGGCTCATTTCGGTTCTAAAAAATGGATCTCTCATGGGTATGGCTTAATTTGTATGATACCCTGAAGTCATATCATGGATTAAAAATAGTTGGGGCATTTCGAACCACTCTTCAAATACCAGAAATCATCATTGAGATCAACATGATTGTAAAGTACATTTGGTGTTCTGGCATTACACTAAGATACCACGAAGAGATAAATTTGGAATACTATGTTATTGTTTCAGGATAGCACCATTCGCCACCAATTTCATTTGAAAAGATATGTCATTTACTCCCTTCTGTAAAGAAAAACTTTTCTAGGAGGTCATAAGGTGGTGGCAGTCATTTTTCTTTTCAAAAGTGGGAAGTGGAACTGTAAAAACAATGTGAACAAAACAAAAATAGAAATTAGAATTTAATCGGGTTACTAGAAAATATAACATAAAATTTAAACTTTGATGGCTAATAATGTATCTTGTAGAATATTTAAGGAGTAGTTTCTTCCCCATTTCAGTTGAATCCTTTGATTTTCATTTTCATGTTGATGTGGGAATTTTAATGAAATATGTCTGCAGAAATTTTCAAATGTTGATAGTTATTAAAAATTGAATAGTACCATTACTGATTAATAAAAATTAAAAGTTAATGTATGTTCCATTATTATGCGACTTGATAATGACTAAGCTGATAGTAATACTTGGAAAAATTGATGAAGTTTGCATTGTACACTTGTCAGACATTGAGGGTGTAATTCAAGTCCTCATGCATTTTTTCCTTGAGACTATAATTGAGAGTTGGAGATGATTGTACATCACGTAGATCCTTAGAATCCACGGGAGGTTGATGACCTCTATTGTAACTTGTCTGCCTTGCATGCAATCTGATTTCTCTTTTTATAAAATAAGTGAAGTAGAAAATTAGATCTATTTATCGAAATAAATACATTAAGATATTTTTCAATAATTTTACACTTTAGATAAGTTTACCTCTTTCTCATCATCATTTGAAGATAATTTAATCTGAGTTTTTCATGAAGTGCAGTCGAAATATTGAAGTATATGTGAGTCTGACTCAAGAAAGGATTCATAATATAATGCGATTATATAATTAAAACAAGAAAATGAGTATTGTATGTCATTCTACCAGAATAGTATATGACAAATCATTTTGTATCTTTTATTGGATATATATATGTACACCAGAATCAAATTATTTGAAAACTTAGAGAGTATGAAATCATGAAGGCAATGACCAAATGCTGGAATCTTCAAATTGTCTTATGTATATGACTATCACAGCACGAAAAATGTCAGTCATGGATTGTAAAAATGTAGTAATGAAATAACATGCACATATAATCCCTTCTTGATTTATTCAAGATTACACATACCTACACAAAATAAAAATCATGTCATTAGCTTATTGTGATGTTAATAGAAAGAAAATACTATAAAAAAAAATAGTTTCACCTTGACTTGTGTATCTTTGAAGGTGGACTCTCAAGAATACTTTTGTTGCGTGTAAATCGCCCAGAATAAAGTTTTTTGTTGTCATGGAGTTTAACATTCATGTGTGGAATTCCTATTAGAGTGGTGGATATCTTATGGAGATATTACCAAGAAGAAAGTTTTAAATGATTTTAGCCTTGATTGTGAAATTCGTGTGGATCTATCATATTCGGCTAAAATTAATTGCAAAAACCCAACATCGGTAAGATATTAAGGCATTTAAATTAGTTCTTGAAAAAAAATCTATCAAAACGATCATGGATGTGTCCTTTAGTTATAACAAGGTGGTCAATTTGTGGCCACATAATATTTTCGATTTGAATTTTGGTTTTGGAGGCTGACCGGGATGTAGAAATGGTCTGCCTTTCGGGCTTTTATATATGCACTTCAAGGTTTTTTAAGTATGGAGTGTAGTCCGATAGATCGTATGTTTTAATCAATTTAACATGTAAAATCGTATTAGATTTTCACTATATAAGTGAATAGTTAGTGATATATGGATAATTAGTAAGTTGGCTAATTACCTAGGTTGAATTAAGTATATATATATTGTTATAAAAAACATAATACTATATATGGTTTCCTATTTTTAGCTGGCTATTTAATGGTTATAATATTCCTAGGAAGATGGTTTTCTATTTTGTATGGTTTATATATTATCGCTTACTGCATTTTAGAACCCTGATAGATTAATGCTAGAAGAATTTATTTTTATTTTACAAAATTTCCTATGCACGGCATTTGAGTATCGAGTGTGGTTGGGATCTTATCGTTGAATGGGGTAGAAACATTGTTTTCTAGAGTTTCCCCTCTATATGATATTTGAATGAGCGATGAACCTCACGTTGTGAGGAAGAAAATAATTTCCACCGTATAGCCATACATCATTTTTCCATCTCGGAAATAGATCTGCTTTATGTTATATTTTACATTTGAGTACCAATGCTTGGTTAATTATAGATTGAATGTGATGTTGCATTATTAATTCCCAAATTCTTATGATACCATGTAATTCACGCTTTCATAGAATTTCGACTATCCATATAACTTATGAGATCAGATTTACTTTTTGCGAGGGTGTGATGCAAATATCATATCTTTGCTTATTGCCTTGATCAAGCTACGTGTTGGCTGCAAGCCTTCCCTCCTATTTTTCTCTATCGATATAGTTTTTGTATGATTATAACTTGATTGAAAATCAAGATACATTTTAAAGTGTAGGCATTTTGAGTTTCATTTTCCACATGCATTTATACATTTGTGGCTTTGATACGATATGCGGCCTAAAAGTGTGGTGAAATTTTGCATTGTTTTGGCTTACAGCAACATACATCAATTCTCTGTTTATATCAATATAGAAAGTATCTACATCAAACATAACTTAAATAACTATCGATTTACGGTAATGTGTTATGGATAGGAAAATGTATGTCTATAGTCCTCCTTTATTACGGAGTTTTGATGTTAAAAACCTACAAAATATGACTTTGGACTTTAGAAGAGTGAGTGCTAGTATTTTTTTAGATTCATCACGACTAAGTATGTTGTCCATATATTTCTTTTAAGTTTTATTTAGAAGTCTATTATCAAATTTAATAGTTGAGTGGAGTAATCATAGTACATTTTGTTTTTCATTAAAATTTGTAATCTTAGTTTAGTTTTAAAGTATTTTTAGAAGCTCTATACTTTGTCAAAATCATGAGTTAGAAATTATTTTTATAGAAAGCATAGTTATCACTCAAAATAATTAAAATATTACTTTGTAAATCCTTAGTCTTGCCATTTCTAATTATGTCACATCTCTTGTTTACATCTAGTTCATCAAAAGAAAAAAATTGTGTGTCAGAGTGAAACTTTTTTGTTTTATCATAGTTAATTGATAAAGAAAAAATTTAGTTGTTGTTATTAGTCAAAATATTGAAAGTCACGAAAGGTTTACGTTAGAGTGAGTTTTATTTTTGTCAATTCCAATTTGTGAGTCACTTGCTCAAAAGTTGTCAAAATTCAAAACTAGAAAGAATTGCCTCACGGATGGATTTTCGGTGTAATTCGAAGTCCAATAAAAGAATTTTTCACATTACGGGGGAGAAAATAAACCACAATGCTGGAAACATATGTGCTTTAAGATTTCATTTTCTGAATAAGTAGCATCTTTCACTGGAGGATGGAGGCATTAAAGGCCAGAATTCAATCAACGACCTCTCTTTAATCACGATGTAGTGAAATTGCACTTTTGGTATAATACTTTTTTCTCGGTTATGTGGTAAGGTAGTTTTAACTTTTCAATTTTGAGTGTGGTGTATGTGGATGTTGCAAAAACAATTGCTTATATGAGAGAGGAATGAAGCCAGAAGAAGAAATATCCTCTAAGTTTCCTTACTTCCCGTTGGAAGATGATTGGTTAGTAGAATATATTCCATTGGCATGATGAAGTGATTATATGTGACAAAATCCTAATGCAATGAGTATGTACGAGTATGTTCAAAATTCACTTTTTGCATTTGTTCTTATTTGATGAATAAGTGGAGAATTTCCCATTGTGGAGGAATCAGAAACACCAATGTTAGCCCATTTTCCATTTTGTATCAAACCATCATCTAAATTCAAGGGCAACTTCGATGGAAATTTACATTTTCCTATATTATTTAAGATCGGTGGTAATCGACATCAAGCAGCCACTAAACTACCAATTAAGAACATTATGAGTTATTACAGGGATGTAATGTAAGAATATTTCTAGTGTGATGTTTCTTGTTCGAATTGTAATGAATATAGTAATTTTATTCCTATATATATCATTGATGTATAAAGTATAATGTTAGAAAAAAACACCATAGTAAGCCAATTTTATGGATCTTAAAATGTGCGTGGTAGATCGAGAAAAACCACATGATGTGGACGATTGATGGGGCTTACATTCACGTCCCGAGGTTTGTATTAGCGTGTTATTTAAAATCATGGAAGGAGAGAGCCTTTATTTTGGATCAAGATCATGAGTCACGCAGTAGGACGTACTTCTATAGGAATGATCATACTACTAGATGAGGGATTACAGATGTTTTTATACCGTATAGGCTTGCTAAAGGGAAAGTTAGGAAGTTACTCATTTACATGTTAGATATTCATTGTATGGTAAATAGTTAGTGATCTGAGATCAATTAGTAAGTTAGTAGTTACTTGTGTTGGTTAGTTAATTATATGTATTGTTATAATAACAAAACATAACAATATATATATATATATATATATATATATATATATATATATAGGGGTTAATAGTTATAATCTTCTGGCTTAATAGGAAGGCAGGTTTTCCCTCTTTCTTATGTAGCTATATATCAACCTTCCTTACATTGTAAAATTACATAAAATTAATAAAAAAGAATATATTTGTGTTGTGTGAATTTCACCGTAGCACTAGAGGCAAGATTGAGAGTACAGAACATGGAGGATAAAGTGAGGAAAAATGAGAGCTACGACCATATATATAAGTGAGTGAGGACATGTAGTAATAGGATATTAGGTAGGAGAAGGCTATGTGCCCATGTATGTATATAGATGCATGACTACGGATATCTGGGATAGCCATTTGCATGTGTAGATGATCATCTCAATTTGTGAGTTAAGAATCTACATGTATACTGATGCCCGATTCGCATGTATAGATGGGTGTGTATGCATATGTAGATTTCCGCACTGCATGTGGAGTCGTATAGATGCTCATCTGTAGCATGTTTTCATATAAACACCTTGTTGTATATTAATTTTCCTACAAAATCCCATCTATAGATAAATTAGGCTAATTACTCCCAAATGCACCTTTTCCCCATAAATTTGATTCGTTTTACGTTAACTATACCTGAAATTTCTCTTATTCACCATCAACACAGAAATCCTTTTTTGAAAATTTTCCAAAAAAAATCAAGTTGGATTTTTGTAAAGGGTCTTAAATTTTTCCATATCTAGAATTTGTTTGAGATTTATTTTCCAAACTTCATATCATTGTTCATTCCATTTTACGAGTTCATAAATTTATTGCTTGAAGGATCCTTGGAAACTTTTGGGCCATAAAACTGTTAAATGTAATAAACTATTGTGGACTAATGAAATAAATTATATGAGTGATTGTGTAGTGTTGTGAGGATATCAATTCATGCATGTATTCAGGATAGGTAGTTAAGCCCAAATGCACACACAGTCATGTTTATGTGT